>JAJHUR010115846.1:41450-81201 GCA_027495735.1 Lutjanus campechanus | reverse complement strand
CTCGATACAGCATTTCTGGGGATGATAAAATATTTCATAATACCCCAATGGCTTGCTGCAGTGCTGGAGACTCCTCTCCACCTTCCGTGCTGACTGTGACCTGAATGTGACCCGCCCGCTTGAGCTTCTCAGCCAATCACAGCGCAATAAATGATGGACTTCCTTTTCCACTATACTCTCTCACACATGCACACATTCTTCTCTCACATGCATATATTTTCTTTGTACATATACATATATTTATTTAGGAGAATGTATGCATGTGAAAGGAGAATGTATATGTATGTGAGAGGACCAGAATGAATTAAGTCTTGTACGGCCCCTCATAGCCAATTTGAATGTTGTGTTTACAAACTGCAACTAACAAATCCTGCTCATTCTTTAAAACTTGTCTGAGAGGAAGAAATCAATTGGCAACGCTTCAGTTTCCAGGTCCCATAATTTCATGGTAAATAGGTGGTAATTAGCAAGTAATATACTTGAAATTACCTGCAAATCACCCACAAATTTCATGGTTAAGTATGTGTTAATTAGCAAGTACTGTTTTCATGTAGAGGGTGGCAATTTAGTTTGAAATTTGGGGTAAATCTGCAGTTAATTTCAAAGAAAGTTCAAATATGTGAAATGGTAATTACCACCTGCTTGCATGAAAATGACACTTTACACACTTACCATTAAATTTGTGGGTAATTTCTAAGGAATTTCAAATATATTACTTGGTAATTACCACCAATTTACCATGAAATTATGGGACCTGGAAATTGAAGCGTTACAGACAGTACAGTTCTGTTGTAATGTGTCCCTAATTACCCGCTAATAAAGAACATATTTTTTTTTAGTACAACCTATAGTTGTTGTAAAGTGTTTTGTTTCCCACTGTTAGACGTTGACACTTTACAACAGAACTGTACTTTAAACTAAAACTCACTTATCCTTTAAAACCTACGAGTGCCTGAAAAGTGTACATTCTAAAATCATATGCTTAGTAAAGTCTGGCATTTTAGTTAACAGACAAAAACGAAGAGAAATGGTCCTTCAGATCACAAGCAGATTCACGTTTGCTTTAAAAGCTGACGTAACATACAGAGAAATAAAACCAGCTGATTCTCACCTGATAGAGTTAACAGCCAGCTCTTTCAGAGTGCCCAGGTTTGCTTTTAACCCTCCGATACCAACAAAGGCTTCATAGAAGTCGTAGGAGAGGCCTGTGGTGCCGAACAGAGACGGGTCGTCAGAGCTGATCACCAGCGGGTGGCCCTCGGACATCAGCACAGCTGCGGGGTGGTTCCGAAGGTCCGAAACCAGCTTCAACACCTGGAGGACAGAAGTGAAACACACCCAGATTTATTTTATATATGAAAACAGGTGGACAGGTGCTAAAATCCAAATGTCCAGACTTCAATGCATACAGTAAAACCTGTTCTGCATAATGTCAAACTATGTCGCCATTGTAAATAAATGCTGTTAAATAAAATTTATAATAATCTCTTTAACCTCATGCATCGTTATTCCTGCTCTGGGTTCAACTGTGTGTACACTTGCCAATGAAACTCATCAATATGTCTGGGTCAGCCATGTTTTTTGTTTAGTTTTGGCACCATGGAAATTAAATGCATTTGAGGTCAGAAGTTGGGAATTTCAGTTGGGAAATTACGACCTCCGACAGGGGGTCAGGGTCAGGAATTTCAATTAATCTCCATGGAAACGGGTTAGATCTCCAGTCCCATCTTAATGTGATGATAGTGAAAAGTCAAGTCAAATTTGTCAAATCATTAAATCAAATTATCCCGCTTATTACATGGTTACTTATAAAAATAAATCAATAAATTGACACAAAATATTGATTTTAAAAGCATTATGTTGATTTAAAGATGATTTCATCTTGCTTTCATGCTATAAAGAAATAACAGACCTTAGAATACTGCAGCTGACCAATCAGAATCAAGAATTTAACAAAGCCATGTAGTAAATACATATAACAGTACGCATATAAAAGTAAAGTCTGGATGGTGGACAGAATTTTTTTTTTTCTCTCAATCGTGCCAATGACAAAAGGTTATCTGACCTGGTTTGAGACTGGACACAGCTCCACAGCCACGTTTCTTTTCCTAGAAAGCTCTTTGGCAAGTGGGTGGTGCGCCAGAGCGTAGCCGTGCCCGATGCGCCTGGTGTTGAACAGAAGGGCGTCGAGGATGTTTTGATCTACGTCGGTGCCTTCATCATCTAGAAAGAAACACACAGAGGAATCAGTGTAGATTTATTAAACTTAAGAGATGTGCACTGTTTTGTAATTAATCATAATATGTTTTATGCTTTTGATGCTCTCACCTGTTTCCCCTGCATGAAAGAAATATGGCAGCGTGACACCCAGGTCAGCTGGCAGAGAAAGCGCCTCCCTGAAGTACCAAAGAGTTCTCCCGCTGTCCTCCCTGCCTACCTGCAAACCACACAGTTAGCTCAAGGAAAACCTACTAGATTGAGACTTATTGTTTCAGTCATACAAGAGTTAGATCACCTCTTACCATGTCAAATCCTGCGACAACATCTGGGAAGTCCTTTTGCAGCTGAATGGCTTCTTTCACGGCTGCTTTAACCTCAGATACACCCAGAGCTCTGAAGGAAGCGGCAGCGATAATGCACACAAACATGAGAATTATATTCGACTGATGCAGCAAGATTCACGGACAAAAAAAACCTACTGTGCAATTCTACTTTAACGTTTATATTATGAGATACCTCATGTGAATGTTTAGCAGATTTCTGAGTATATAATGAGCGCTCTGAGGCTCACAATTTTCTGTGTTTGTAGCTGTTTGTGTATTAAGTAAAATGTAAACAGCAACATGGTAAGGTGAGTCAAAAATCCCCTTGACAACAGCTGCCAAATACAAACTGTGCTGACAAAGAACTGCGCACACAAGTAGCCACATACTGTCAAAAAGATACTTCATGGGATATTCGCCCAACATAACCGCCTAGCAGGGGCACACACTGATATCACTACTACCTGAAACATGATTAGTTAAAGGGGCATTCCTGCAAGTTTGTGCTGCATTTCCATAAAGTTGGGGAAAAGATTAAACAAGACTACAAGACCCCACTGAGATTTGGTATTAAAATGCAACATCCAGACTGTTATCACAACATTCAATTAGTTTATAAGAAGATCATCTTTTTATTAGGAGTATAATTAGCCCAGCTGTTTAAGCAAAGGGAATTTAGTTTTTAGAATTTAGTCAAACTGAATCAAAAAAGATGTCAAACGAAAGAAAGAAGTAGCTTGTTGTTTTAATAAACACAATGATGGCGTTTATTAAAAACAACAAGCTACTTCTCTATCAAGGACTACAAGGTTGCATTGTTTCTTTTCCCAATTGTGAAAACTAATAAAGTAATATGTTGGTTCATATGTTGAGTGGCACTAAATTGGTGGACCGCCCTTTAATAGCTGCAATGGCCGTTTCCAGAAAACAGGAAATGAGAGAAAGCTCAGAGATAATATGATCAATCATACTTACAGGATTAACTGTAATTCTTTTAAACTGGGACATGGTTTCAGTTAAATTAGAGCTTTGATCATAGCACATCGTCCCCACTTTACTTGCTTGGATTTTCTGTGCAAGTAATTCAAAAAGGCCCAATCTTATTGTGTTACTAAATATATCTCAGTGTTTTTCTTCTGTTTTGTTTCTACTCAACTAAATTTCAGAGGGAAATCTTGTACTTTTAACTACACTATGTGTGCAGTATAGAGTTTTAGGTTGTTTTATTGGTAGTTTCACTCGTCTCGTTGAATTCCCCTCCCTTGTAGAGATTCTTTGAACATCAGGCCACACCACATGGAGTGGCATTTGAATGACTTCAAGGGGTCAGCAGCAAAACTTATTTTAGCCACTTAAAAAAGGAAAATCAATCAATATCAGTTTAAGTGTACACTATTTTTAGAATATTTTCACTGCTTTACCTCGGCATCAACAGCCTTTTCCAACAAGAAAATCCCACTATATGAACCAAATATTGCTCTCTTCAAATCAACCAAACTCCATTGACAAAAACATTCATTTTACCTCACAGGAAATGGGAGTGACTAGTCTACCACTGCCTCAAACGGTTAGTTTCTTTGTGATATCGTGTGACTTTGGTGTTTTAAAGAGTTAGTTTGAATTCACCGAAGTCACACAATAACACAAACTGACTAACTAATTGAGGCAGAGGTCGACCTGTAACTCCTCTGTTCTGCAAGGTAAAATTACTGGTTTTGTCAAAGGAGTTTGGCTGGTTTGGCGTGAGCAATATTTGGCTTATATAATGGCGGTTTCCCATCAGAAAAGGCCATCTAACAGCAAAGTAAGGTAGTGAAAACATTTTAAATATACCATACACTTAAACTGACTTATAAGTGTATAAAATACATGTTGCTGCTGACCCTGTCCGCAGCAGTACATTGCTTAGCGTCCTACACCAGCACTCCTGCTGCTTCTACAAATCAGGGGTGTGTAAAGCGCCATCTTCTGCAGGTAATACACTGACACTGATAAGCACCCCACTTAAAAAATCCGAACTATCCCTTTAACATATTGATTTTACTTGTAGATACGATACCTGTGTACGGCAATGATGATACGAGCCCCAAGAAAGTCCAGATGATCTGCTATAAATTTCTTTGTCACCTCTTGGAACGTTTTCAGAGTCCAGACCCTATCGTGAATGGTTCCATCAAGCTCATACGTCTGAAACACACAGAAAGGTGTGGTTAGATTTGAAAATATAACATTTGTATTGTATTATCACAGTCCAGAAGGGCAGAGAACAGAATCAGATCTGCGCCTTACTGATACTGGAGCTGGGGATAAGGTATAAGCAAACACGAACCCTTGTGAGTCCGCTCCTCAGCTCCAGATACATGATGTTGTCAAGGTGAAGCTCCTCCAGGCCTTTGTACAAGTAGTCCCTCAGCACTGGGGCGTGGGTGATAAGCCCTGCAGCTGCGATGAAGGCTTTCTCAAACTTCTCCCACACGACATCTTGGTTTGGGTACTCGTTATCTGGATCTTCGGTGAACAGTGTGAGCTGCTGCATTAAACTGAAAAACACCCAGAAACAGATACTCTGGGTTAAGTTCTCCTCTTATATCTTGACTTGAAATGTGTAACAGAGGGTGATATCTTACTCAACCTGTTATCAAAGCCTATAGGGTCTCCCACTTTGGCTCTCAAGGTCTCGAGCAGCTGCCAGTAGAAGCAGTCCCACCGGGGGAAAGGCTGGTGGACGGAGAACAAGAAGCGGACCGAGTTGTCCCACGTGAAGCAGACGTAGCAGTTCGGCCTGTAGGTGACGTTTTTCACCAGCCATTCAACGCTGACCAGAGCGGAGCTGTGGATGTGGAGGGCTGCACCTGTCACCCAAACAGCAGGATAAAACCTCAGACTGATGTACCGAACCCAGACGGCGACATAAAATGAAGACCTTGCCGGTGCTGAGAGCATGGGCGGATTATGTGAACTTGCATAACATACTTATTTTAACCCAAATCACCATCTTTTCCAAAACCAACGCAAGTAGTTTTGTTTCCCAAACCTACAAAAGCAGTTTTCAGAGGATGCATATTTACTCTTACTGTATTGGCCACATGCAAAACTGATGCTATAGGGGCATTTACCTTGTAAATGGTAAACAAATACTTTGTTGTGCATCAGTAAACATTATTTTGCTGGCCATTATAAACTTGCAACTGATGTTTATAAAACTTTGTAAATGGCTATTTAAGTACTGCGTAGTGCATCTGTAAACATTATTTGGATGGCAAATTATATAGTTGCAAATGATGTTTCTAATACTTTGTAAATGGTGAATAAATACTGTGTATTTACGTTTTATTAACATCAGTTGCAACTTTATATCGTTCATCCAAATAACGTTTATAGATGCACTACACAGTATTTAATTATTTGCATGATTAGGTTGCAACTGATGTTTATAAAACTTTGTAAATGGTTCATTTAATACTAAACAGACAAAAAAAACATTTTAGTTTTTTGTGACATTACCTTTAGGCATCTTCTGCAGCAGTTTGAAGATTGCACTCTTCTGGATGAGGGGCTTCGCTTTGAAGAAGTGGATGGCGGGGGGGAACTGTGCAGCCGACATCTCTTTCTCCTTTAATCCGTGGAGGTAGGCGTCCAGCCTCTGCTCGGCCGCCGTCAGCGCAACTCGGCCTCCGGTCTGCCTGAACGTCTCCTGAAGCATCAGCTCGTCCCTCTGAGCGGGGTCCGGCATCCCATCAGTCACTCTTACAAACCACAGCAGGGGCACGTAAGTGACCACAGCCTGGCAGATTGAGATCAGCATGTCCTTGAGTGGCACAGGAAGGTGCTAGAACATGATCACGCTCCCTCCACAACACCAGGATCACTGTAATCAAAGAAATACTGTTTTTAAAAAAAGTCCAAAATATGAGGTCACATATTAAAACTGTTAGTTTTGTTTGACCTAAAGATGTACAGTTTACTCACAGTTGAGGAAGGGAAGGTTTGTCATTTTTGTCTTTTCAGAGGACTTTTATTTCTTAATGTCACATTTATTTCCCAGCTCTTTTTATTGTTATATGTTATATGCAAATAAAGGAGAGTCTCACACAGGTCAGTGTTGCCAAATTAGTTGGGATTATAAAATAAAAGCCTTGAAATAAATAAAAGTAGTTCTCTGCATGACATGTTTTTAAAATGAAAATCTATTTATTTATTTATGTATTTATTCATACATATTTTTTATAGGTATTTTGGAACATACAGAACAGCCACTTAACAAAACAAAAAGAAAAAAATGAGAGAAAAAAGAGAGAAAGTAATAATAATAATGATGAAGTAAAATAAGAAATAGGTGGACACATTAAAAACAAGAACAGGCAGTTGCGCAAAGGACAAAAGTACATATAAAATAAATAAAAGGGGACTAATGTGGAGTTACATTTTGGAATGTAAGGGGGTTAAAGTTTGGTCCATAAAGATTTTAAGATTTTAAGTTTAAGATGCTGCATTACCTCTATAAACCTATTTATTTATTTAACCACATTGATTTCATTCATTTATTTGTAGACCGTAAAAAGTAAACACTAAGAAAACTCATCATTCACTAGATTTTTTTTAGCTTTGAATCAAATGCACGTAAATACATTTTGCTGACCTGCAATCTTTTGTTGAGATAATTTACTTTTGTTCTTTAGATTAACTTCCAAACCCTCCAAAAATGTGTATTTCATCAACTGTGAACCTGATTTGTGATTATTCCGGTGCTTGAAAATTAAATGGCTGCAGTTGAAAATATTAAATTAACCATTATTCACTCTAACTTGAAAGAGTTTACTCAACAGTTTTTGAAATAGATTTTTTGGTGCCAGGAGAGGGTGCTAGAACATGACCACACTCCTTCCACAGGAGCAGGATCACTGTTAATAAAGAAATACTGTTAGACATGAACTAATAATCACATCAAAGTGCTGCTGCCTTGGCGGAGAGGTCGGTGTAGCTTTTGAGGCGTAGCGGGTAAATAAATTTGACAAACTTGTTTTAAGGTCATCCAATAAGATAACATGCTGCTCAGCTCGCATGACAGCGCTGACAGAGCCCATTCAGTCGCCTCACCATGAATGTTTTCCTCTCCGAGTCAAAAATTAGCCACGAGAAAAGTGGAGGAAACGGACAAACAACTCTCAAGTCATTCACAAAAACTAAAACAGGAAAGGAGGAATATAAAAGGCAAATGTAGATACTTTAAAACATAAAATACTTACAAGTAAGAAGGAGCTCCTGCCGTCCTGTGTCTCCGCCGTCTCACAACAGACTTGTTTTCAACAAGGTCCTCCACAGTCAGTCTAGCTTGTCAGCAAAATACTTGGAGCAACTGGATAATTGGGGCATTTTTCTCTGACAAATACCATGTGATAAACTAATGAATAAAGCATGAATGGTCAGTGATGGGGAAATAAATCACAAAAAATTGCAAATTCTCAGCAGCGAGGACATCGTACGAGCCAAAAAGAACAGAGAAGTGATACTAATGATTTATATTTTATTAGGTTTTACTTTCCACAATATAACATTTTCAGTTTGAGACACAATCAAAAACAAAACAAAAACAAAAACAAAAAAGAAATGAACAAAAAAAACAAAACAACAACCACACATACATATAATTTAATCTGGAATCCTCATATACATACAGTGCACCCTCTGGAATGATAGTTTTGATTCATGACAGAATAATGTAACATCAATAAATTAACTCTGTAAGGTCGTGTACAGTCTTCAGTTTTGTTTCTAGGAAGCTGTTTTTTTTTTTTCCTCTGTGATTGGTTGGAGCAGACACCCATTAGCAACACAATGCCCCATGCAACTTATAACGCGGAGCAGAGGTTAATGAAACTGGGGAAAAAACCGTGACACAGACGCTGTGTTTGTCATGAAAACTGATCCGATTAGAGGACAACCTGTTAAAACAATCCAGCCTCAAATCCCCCCCCGGCCCGGTCGCCCCTGACTAATCGGTGTAAACTGAGATCCTCGAAAAAAAGGGGAAGCAGCAGAGTAAACCAGCCATTACAGCTGCGCAGTACCCGCGACGCACATCCGTAATGTCGAGCTGCAGCGTCTATCAAGTCCCTTAATGCACAGTAAAATACAGCAATACATCACACAACAACAACGCGTCTCTTTTGCATCGGAAGATCGTTTCACAGACAAGAGGAATGACGTCTTTTCATATGACAAAAATAAAAAATAAAAGGAGAGTTGTTTTTTTTTTTCTTTCTCTAATACAGCGGAGCTACTCAGTCCATAAACTTGCGGTTTGGGTTGGCACCGAAGAGAGCCACTCGGATTTCAGGCATCATCTGCAAACACAGAAACACACCGTTTATATGTATGGCTGCTTATTATTTACTTCATTAATCATTTAATCTATAGAATATTAGAAAAAAGCACAAAAAAACTGAGGTGGCATTAAAATTGTTAGTTTTGTGTGACCAGAACTCCAAAGATGTACAGTTTACTCATACTTGAAAAAGGGAAGGTTTGTCGTTTTTTCCTTTTCTGACGAAAAACCGCTCTTCAAACCAACCAAACTCCATTGGCAAAATCAGTAACTGACCTTTCGCCAAGCCCCACCTCCAACGGCAACTGTCCAACCATCGCTTAGCAACCGTAACTAGAGCTGACAAGCTTCTCATGAGTCTGGACAGTGACGTCTTTTCTGTTGTCTCTCAAGAGACAGAACAAGGTGGTTTCTGGTCTACCCGCTGCCCTGATCTGTTAGTTTGTTTGTGTTATTGATATATGATAAAAACAAAAGTTGAAGTAAATAAGTGTAGAGTTAGGAAATAAAAGTACCTTGAGATAAATAAAAGATGTCCTTGAAAAAAATTAACGTCTTAAAATAAAACCCTATTTATTAATCTAACTACATTGACTCATATATTTAAATTTACATGTATTTATATATTTATTTCTTCATTTCAGAATTGATTTCATAGGCTTATTTATAAACGTATACATTTAATATTGACTAAAAATGGCACTTCACAGAAAAGGAGGATTTGAGGCTGATAAAATGACCCGTTTCTACTTCCTACCTGCTGAGCCATGAGGTCCAGTCTGCTCTCCAGGGTGTTGGCCACCTTGATCTTCCCGTCACCATTATAGATTTCAACACCTCCAGAACTTAACGAAGACAAGGGGAAATAAAATTAAGAAAATACACTCACAGTTTTCAAGAGTAGCTTTTAACTCGGTAAAGGGTGATTCATGTTTAAAACGTGATGATGCTTACACGTCTGGGGAGATGAAGTTGTCCTGGTCGATGCGGACCTCCAGGTTGGTCTTCACAGCTGCCTTGTATATGGGAATATTCCTCTGGATGGAAGCCTGAAAGAGCCAAAACACAATTAAAATTTTTCTCTCTTGCATCGGTCAGCAGAATGGCCCTCTCTGTCTCTAAAAAATTAAAACACGATCTCTTGGATTGTATGTTATTTGTACGCCACTTTGGACAAAAGCAGCTGCACATGAACATGCACTCACCTGTACCATCTGCACGTCCTGTTTACGGCAGCGAACAGTCACTTTGGGCTCCAGAAGCTGATAGAATCCCTGACGTGGAAGATTATGAAAAGCTTATCAGATCTCAGGTTTTAATAACAGCATCCTCATAAACAAACACACTTAAAGGGATAGTTCTAACTTTTTGAGACGGGGTTGAATGAGATACTTATCGATTGTCAGTTTATATCAGTTCTTACAGTAGATGGCAGCTGGCACGACCCCACTTTGGAGAAGCAGAGAGGCGTACCAGCACAGACGCTACATGTGAAACCGCTAAGCCAAGTATTATTCTCACTAAACCAGACTCCATTTGCAAAATCATTAATTTTACCTCGCAGAACACAGGAGTTGCTGGTCTACCACTGCCTCGATTGCTTAGTTGTTTGTCTTATTGTGCAACTTTGGTGATTTAAAAGTTCAGTTCAGATTCACAGAAGTCACACAACAATACAAACAAACTAACAGATGGATGCTGCGGTAGACCAGCAACTCCTGTGTTCTGCGAGGTAAAATCACTGATTTTGCCAATGGAGTTTGGTTGGCTTGCAGAGAACAATATTTGTTTTTTATAACAACAGTTTCCTGTCAGAAAAGGCTGTCTGACAGCAAGGTAAAGCAGTGAAAATATTCTAAATATAATGTACACTTATACTCATATTGTATTTTTCTAGCTGGGCCTTTTTTTGGTGGCTAAAATTCCATTTTTTATTTGTTATTGTTAAGTTGTTGCAACAAAAACATCTCCAAACAATGTCAACTTTGCATTAAACACACACACATAACTCCTCCATGTTCATGACAGGTGTAATGACATGGTTATTACAGTATGATGACACTCTTATGCACACTCCTTCAAATAAAACATCACAGCTTGGTGTACCTAATAAACTGTGCAGCAGCTGAGAGGATAAACTCACCTGTAGGAGCAGTCCGTCCATCAGAGCTGGATACTTGGCTGGGTCTTTTGCGACGTTACCGAGCCGTTGGCGGGCCTCATTCAGCATTTCCTGAGGGCACAGAAACACACAGGGTGGCTGTTATTTGCAAACAGGGGCATTTACACAGTCTGCGCATGTGGTGACAAAGTGGTGCACGGCTGCTTACCGAGATCATATCATCCCGAGCCTTCAGCACCTTCAGTCGAGCCTGGTTCATCAGGTTAGACATTTGACTGTTAAGTGGACAAATAACACACACATTGTGTCCGTTTAGATTTCAGTGTCAGACTATGTTTGTTTGCTCCTGCGGAAACATTGGAGACTGCTTGGGGCAGATTACAAAAGAGCCACTGTGGGACGAAGCAGCTAAATAAAATTAGGGAAACTCTGTGTCACATACAGATATCTCTTTGTTCTTAAAAAGGAAGGGCGGACATGAAGTGTCCTGTGATTTATCGCCATGACTCACATTTTCTTCTGCTGCTCGATCTGCTTCTCTTTCTTCTCGTAGTACTCCATAATCTTCAGCCTCTGAGTCTGCACCAGGCGACCCTTCTCGATGTTGAACTCCTCTTCTGCCTGCAGGAGGAGACACAGATCACTCAGCGAGAAACATCGTTTCACTTCATCTTTACATCAGAGGTCACTTTAAAGGTTTTAGTGCCATTTCAGTGCCTCTTCTGTCTCCAGGACAATATATGCATGAAAGATATTTGTATAATAAAGTACAATAGCATGCAAACTGTCCTGAACTTTGTCCTAATTGCAATTTGAAGATACATCATGTAAAACCTTAATAACAACTATCAAGAACACAAACAGAATTCCTCAAAAATCTTATTTTTGTCTTATTGTGTGACTATATATCCAGTTCAGACATTTAAATACATTTTCCCATCAGAAATTCATAATATGTTGGTTAAAAATATCAATTTTAGTCGAGTCCCCAGGTTTTTACTCCTGTACCCTGACACTTGCCCCATCTAAAACCCTGGGACATTACAAAAGTCACATGGTCAACATGAAGCAGCACCATTTGAGTCTCCTGAAAGCCACGGGAAGACCAAAAGTAAATTTCCTTACTCTATTTTCTGTATTTTAGTAAATGAGCGTTATTAGATATGAGGCTGAAAAAAGACAAAGAATGAAATTAATTTGGAAAAGTTTCAACGCGCACATGGCACCAATTTAATTTGTGATATTAAATTAAGTTTTATCACAAAATTTGATAAGAATGGATTTCAAAACAGTGTCATGTGTCATTTAAAATACTACACTGACACCGACCTTAACCTTTAATATGGCACAAAAGTTGTCAAAACTAACAATACTTAAAAACTTTTTCAACTACAATGTGTTAAAAATGATACAATATAAATATAAGTAATAATTATAGTATCAAAAGTTGTAAAAAATACAGCAAAACCAGACAGTGTTCAGTGACTTTTCTACTGTTTCTGCAGCACTGTGTGCCGGCTGTTAATTTAAATTAATTATTTTTTGTGCCTGGGACTCGAGTCTCAGACTAGAGTTCTAGATTCTAGTATCGTATCAAAGGTTAAAAACCTGGTATGGTGACAACACAAAACATTATACACAGATTCATCCATGATTACCAATAATTAGAGGTGAAAATGAATATTATTACCAATTACCAATATTACCAATGAGTCTATGCATTTCTTTTGCCATTAATAAATAAACTGTTTGTTACAATAATGAAAAATTCAGAGATGATGTCATGAAACCGCACATTTTAGCAGCTTAACCTTCCAAAACCTGAGAGTAATTAAATTACAATGTTATAAAACCATCATTAAAACACGCCTCCTTTTTGACCCTATGTATTTTTAACTACATTCTACGTTAAGTCTATTGTCACTGGCATCCTTTTTTCTGTTTGTTTGTTTGTTCTCCTCCCTTCTTTCTTGTTTTATTTTCTTCCATCGTCGCTCCTATTAGTACCAATACTTTTCTGATGTTGTATTATTTGTTTTTATTATTATCACCTCGACCTTTTATTGTGTACTGTATGACTTTAATGACTCTATCCTTTCAGGGCTGCTATATGTTTCAAGGCCACCAGATGTCACTGTGGTTTACTGAGCTTAAAGCTTCATAAGGCTTCATATGCCCGTGATTAGTGAAAGTGCTTTTTAAGTGTTTGTATAAATGACATTTATGGGTTGAAGAAAATGTTTAAAAAAAATTTAAGTTATATATGAGGGATGACATTATTTTCTAAAATTTCAAGGGGTTCAGATTTGCTGAAATCTGACAGTAGACCTCCATCTTTGATGGTGTTTAATCAGTGTCTATTAAGTGTGTAGATTGTCTGAGGTTGTGAATTTATGTGTGTGTGTCTGCTTGTAATGTACATGTTAACTTTTGTTTTGATATCAGTACCACAACCTGTTTAAATAAAACATTAAATAAAATAATGATACACAATTCACTGTCTGGTCTGATGTGAGTGCTACATTATACTTCAAAATAAAAGCCCATGAAATGCTTCATCACAGGCCTGATATCAATGTTCCCCTCAGGTGTAATATCATTTCATATTACGCAATATCAATGTTTCCTATGTACAATGGTATTAATCCAACTGTTGTGTTCATTTCTTGCTTATATTGTTTGGATTTTTTGTATTTTCTCATGCTTGCTACTTATTTATTGAGGCTGCTTTCTATTCTGTCTTCCCTTTTGCTGCTTTAATATTGCACATTTCCCCATTGTGGGATTAATTTAGTCTTATCTCATCTTTTTGATCAAATCTGGAGCAAAGATGCTGACTGTCCTGGCATCTGCCTACATCAATATTAAAGAATGAGTTCATACCTGCCCCCCCCCCCCCCCCCCCCGATACATTTAAGACGTGGTTCTAGGAGTTTGAGTCTGTAATCATGAACTGCAACATCCCTGTTTTGAATGGTTTGGTTGGCACTTTTCCCCCCTTTTCCCTCTCCTCTAATTTCCTTTCACCTCTCTACTGATGACTCGATAAACAATGTCTGAAATAAACCGGCATAAAATCCAAAAACCACAAAAACATCCATTCTGGTCAGTGTCTACTGTGTGATTTTACCTTTGCATCGATTTCTTCTGCCTTCTCATTGGCCTCCTGTTCAATGAAGGCCATCATGTGCTTGATCTGCAGACAGGAGGAAAGAAAGATTAATGACAAAGAAGACGATTTGCTTCCTTACAAACATCAGTGTGGGGTTAATGCCAATTAATCAGCCTGATTAATTGGCTGATTATGTGGCAGTTTGAGATAATCAGCATCAGAGGACAATAAACAAAAACAGTCTGAGTGTTTGTCTAAATTTCCTCAGTTCACCATTGTTTTCTAAATGTTACCACGTTTCTCTTAAATGACAGGATGTCTCTACAGCAAGATAATATTTAATTTAAAATGTTATTTTGACACATTTTACCTTTAATATTACGCCTCTTGCTATTTGAAAATTGCAGTAGACCATATTGGAATTTTGATCAGTTTCAATCAATTGTTCATTCAGTGTTGATGGTAAATGTTGTTAACTGAAGCAACAAATTTCTCAGTCTGTCCTATATATTGACAGGGAAAACAGGAGTTCCCGCAGTGCATGCTGGTACATGTATGCACTGCTTCACAGCTCTGTGAGCAGGAAAACTCAGCTCTCTTGGTCAAAATAGCAGCACTGAGGAATAAATTGCTTCAATTGACATTTACCATCAACACTGCTGGAACATCAACTTAGAGAGTGTTGAGTTTTTCCTTTGAATACCAGCCACATTCTCAAATATATTTTTTTATTCCATTGATTGATAAAAAATCTAAAACGTTACTGACAAAGAGAGATGTATATGAGATTTAAAGGTGGGGTGCTTTATTCTGGAGAAATGTTGCTCATATTTGAACTCAACAACCAAACAAACAATCCTTCAGAAGATTTACCATCCCCTTCACTCCCCCTCTCCTTCGCCCTGTCCTGTGCACAGGCACAAACATGACCTGTCGCTCATCAGCTGGAAGAGAGACACTTTTCGTTTCCCCATTTACAGAGCCAGAGCTGTGTAGAAACATCTGATATCTTTTCAGCACACACAGAAAATGGGGAGCTAGAGAACCATGAGGAGATATTCACTGAATATGATCAAAAGTGTTATTGTATTAGAACAGCACATCCCACCTTTAATGTGCATGAAATAATGGAATTAAATGATATTCCTTGGATGCAGGCATTATATATTGGTCATCCTGATCTCTAAATATTGACCATAGAAAAACAAATACTGATCGACACAATTTCATCATGGAGTCTTGCTCCTTCTTAAGAATGAACCAGGGCTGCAAAATCAATTAAAATATTATCAAAAGTGCAATATCCAAATCGCAGAAGCTGCAATTTTTTAATTAAACAGCATTAAAATGAAATCTTGTTCTCTAAATGTAAGAGAACACATTTGGTACAGACTGCAACAAATGTCAAATCATTATGATTTTAATAGATTTTTGTTTTTTTTCAGTGAAAAATTTTGTGAAAACTAAAATTCTGGTGCAAAACTGATTTGTGAACCATATCACAAACTGAATGTCTATCAAAATAACAACAATATGATTTTTATTTTACCATATCGTGTAGCCCTAGTATAGGGCTGGGCAATATATCAATATTACATCATGAAATGCTATACGTTTTGTCTTTCCCTGGTTTTAAAGGCTGTATTACAGTAAAGTGATGTAATTTTGACTATTCTAGTAATTCTATTATTTGCCTTTTACACTTCATCATTATAGCCACAATTATGATTGTTATTTACCTAAATTCTCATTAGGTTAATATTTTGAGAAATAGTCATGATCATCTCTTTATAATTTTGCCAAAATATCAATACTGAGGTATTTGGTCTTATATATTGTGATACTTGATTTTGTCCATATCAACCAGCCTTACTGTTTTATCTACAGCGATGCATTATATTCAATAATCTTTATATGTTTGCACTATTTGAGAGTTTGTGGTTTGTTATATTTGAGAAAATATGTATATGAGGATATATATTGTATATAACAGCATGGTCTAAAAATATCAAGATATTATTTATAAGCAGTATCTCTCAGCCATACCCAAGCATGAACTGAAAGTACTAAAAATTGTCATTTCTCATAATGAAGAGAGATGATTTGTCACCCTGCTGTGAACTGACTCTGTCACTATGGTGAGGAATGTCTCTGTTCATTTTGCATATGAACACTGGACACACACTCTTATAACATATGTAGGCCTACAGTTGAATTCAGCAGCTTTACATCAGCCATTTTGGAGGTTATTTTCAGTGTTTGCTAACATTTCCCACTGGAGTGTCCAGACTGTGGCTCATTCATTTCCAGTTCCTCATCAGGGCCTGGCAGGCATGTGTTCATCATGTGATCATTTGGAAATATGACCCTCCACATCAGTTATTACTTCAACACACAACACTGGCTTCAAAATGGCTGCTTATTTTGTCATAACTAGCATTCTTGGGCACAAAATGTACACGTAAAACATCCCAAATATTGTATTTTAGTCTCTGTTTGTGTTTATTTGCATGCTAACCTACTGCAGCTCTCTCAATGTCATTCTCCTCGATACACACACTTCACGCAGAAATTGCAGCTACTAGAAACATTTTTCAGTGATGTAATAAGAGATTTAGCAGCATGAAAAGTCCCTCTACAGTAACAGAATATAAACAGCTCAATGGTGTCATTTCTGAAGGTTAAAACGGTTCATTACCTGCTTCTGTACATCGGCATCGCTGAGCGCCATGGTTGCAGTTGTCAAAGATCCGCGGGGCCTGTGAGGAAAAATAACAAAAAACACAAATATTTAAACCCCCGAGAGATAAATGAGACAATAATTATCACCAAGAGGATTTTAATTATGTGATGTAAGCGCTAAATCGATCATTATTTACCTGAAAATCACAGACGAGGAGGTATGAATTAATCGCCGCAGTCGTGACTCGTAAAGATGTCTACGGAGGATCAGCTGATTTGCTGCGTCACATGATGTTTACTTCCGGTCGGACAGCCAATCAGGACCGAGAACAACAGACGAACCCAAGACACGACAAAGATCTCGCGAGAGTGATCATTTTAACCCAAATCATGACCTTTCCCTAACCCTAACTAAGTGTTTTTTGACCCCAAACCTAACAAGATTTTCAATAAATTGTTATCACGTTATAAAACATAATTACTTTGTATAACGCGCACGATAAAGGAACTACAAGTGAAAATCTCGCGAGAGTTGTGAAAATGTAGGGTTCCCTTCCACACTAGACCCTCAGAAAAGAGGAAATGAGGAAAATAGTGGTTGATTTCGTAATTTTCATGGCTCTTTTACTTTTACCACATATTAATACATGCATATTTTACATGTAATAATATATATTTTAGATAGAAAAAAATAATAATTTCAACTTAAATTATATTTTTATCTTGCTGTTTTTTAAATAATCATATTGTTTTCATTTTTATTCACTTTGCTTTTAATATTTGCTTTTTTATGGATGACTTTGTAACTTAAATAAGAAAACTGCTATATAATTAACGGCATAAATAAATAATCATGACATTTATTCATTTGTTGACATTGGTTACAATCCCATTACACTGTTCTATGTAGCCTATCTTAAAGAAAAGTCACTGAATTTAAAACTTTGCAAATCTCAGCTGTTTGCAACTGCCAGTTGTGGTGGCATTGCAGTAAGTGCTTCACCATCTGTGGCCTAGTGGGGATCCACACTCTACTGAGTGACCTTATTTTGCAGCTGTATTTGCAAACTCTCATTCCAGATATTATTAATGATTTTTATGGTTCTTTCTATTGAGGTAAAGTGCACTCAGCTTCATTTAAATCTCTTACAAGACAAGACAAGAGAGAACATAAGAAAACTTTTTATTATTATTATTTTGTTATGGATACTGAAAAGAACACAAGGTCTGTCATTGTTACTGACATTTATCAATGATCTACGGTCTTTTAGAATTTCTTGCTTGCTGTTTTGACCATCTTTGAGCTCCAAAAGGATTCTGCTTCTTTGTGTGCTTTGTCATTTACAAACAAAACATATTTTGTTAGAATTTTTGATTGTTACCTTTAATTTTTAAAGAATATCACAATAAAAAACTATTTTTTGTCTTGTTCCTGCAATGTCATTGCAAAAAACACCTAAAAAGATTGCAACATACATCAGAAGTTTTTATAATAAAAGTTTTTATTTTAGGCCACAGCAATCCCAAAATAATCTGTGAAATCCTGGAAGGACTGACAGATAGATTCAGATTTCGCTACAGTAGTTACAGTAAAGTAGTTATATCTGGTAGACTGAAATCCCATCCAACGTACGAGCAAGAAAATTTCACAACTTTTACAACGGATTACGGTTACTGGTCTACTTGGTGTCAGTCATGTCAGGCAGCACTGCTCCTGGCATAGTTTCCATTCTTGTTAACGTGTCTCACCAGCAGAGGGAAGTAGATCTTGGAAAGTTCAGCTGTAGAAATAGCTCTCCTCTCTGTCTGACATGCGTTTTCCACACTGTGGACTGACTGATAATCTGGTGTTTGGACAATGAACATAAAACTCCACAGGCTGTTTACAAGAGTGAAACACTCACCCACTGACCTCTGGTGACCTCTCAGACACACAGGTTAAAGTCTGATTCAAGTTTCAACAGTTTTTTGTCACTATTTCCTCAAGTTATTCAAAGTCTTTCTCACTGTGAACAGACAGCAAAGTCACCACTGACTGCTCTCCAGCCAACTCTTATGTCATGGATTTGGGAAGAGGGGTGGGTGAGAGCGAGAGGGAGGGAGGAAGGGAAGGAGGGAGAGAGGGAGTGAGGGAGGGAGGGAGGAGGGAGACTTTTGCACAGCTTGTCCATCTTGTTATTCTCGTGCCAGCTCCAGCATGCATGTCTGCCTATCTGTTGTTTTGTGGCTCCGTGTGTGAATGCACGTCTCACTTTGACCTGCAGCATCTGCTTCTCATCTAGCAAGACTCCTTCGAGAGGACGCAGGTATGCTGGGATGTTGTTGTTTTGTTTTGTTTTTACCTTTTTATTCACATGGCAGAAAGTTTTAAAATCTGAAGGAGAGTGTAGACTTTGCCTTGAGTCAAGAATGTGATCAGATATTTTTGGGGCCTTTGTGTGCCATGCTTTGTTAAAAGTGTGTTATCTGTAAAGGTGTCAGAGTTTTTAGAGGGTCATTATGGGTCACCGTGGTGTTGTGAAGGGCAAAATCTGCGTAGAATGCGCCATGAAGAGCTGGTTGGTCTCATCAACTGATTCTCCCACCTTGACATTGAAAGTTGACCTTTAGCAAAATCTGGTATGTGATCCTCATCACACATTAACATAGAAAGGGTGCCCTAAATCTCCCTAAACATTTACTTCACCATGAGTCTGTTATCGCTGCAGGATCAATGGGAATCCAATTACTCAAGTAGGCCAGTAAGTTCAGCAGGATGACAGAGTAGAAAAGGTTGATTGGGTTCTTAGCAGCCAGAGAAACAGAAGAGTCTCTCTGTGTGTGTGAAAGGTTTCAAATGTTTATGTGGTCAACTTTTACTGTCTCACTGTGGATTAAAGTCTGCACTGGTCTGCAGGACTCACAGCTGGCATGGGGCAGACAATATGGCAGCTAGCTGGTCATTAAATCAGTGACGTCTGGGAGGCGCCTGTCTCAGTCTGCTCACTCTGGAGAGGGTGGAGACAGTCCAGGTCAAGGATTTTAATCATGAAAGCATGAGAAAAAATGATAATATATAAAATATTCAAATCATAAATTAAAAAAAAAAAGTAGATTTAACAGATCTGAGTGCTGAAAAACAAGCCTGAGCATTAAAAATCTCTGTAAAGGCTCTGCTGTGCAGTGGAAATGTTTATTCAGTGCCCTTTTTTATTGATTTTGCCCAGCTGTTAGACTCAGAGACAGAAGGTTTTATTGCACAAAAAGTACCAAGCTGTTGCGTAACAGGCAGGAAAGGATTTGGCTTTCTCCTGTGAGGCAACACAAAAGAAACTGTGTTTTATAAACTGAGAACATGTACAGAAAGGTATGGCTATGCGAGACTAATACAGCACAAATAGGACCTAGGTGTGGATGGGGAAGTCAGGATTACACTGAGGTGGGGACAATTGACTTGAATAAAAGATGGACGCCACAGCTCCACTTCCTCCTGCTGCACAAAAATGAAGCCAAAATATCCCAGATACAAGTGCTGCCATCTTGCACCGGTGACATTATTTGAAGCCAGTCTGCACAGTAGTAATCAGCCTTTGGAAGGTCCCAAACCTAAGATCTAAAGTTTTATCTTTAAAATCCCACTCCAGCCAGCTAATGTTTTTAGGGTAAATATATTTACTGTAATAAGTCATAAAATAACCACAATATGTCATCAGAAATGAAGGAAACACCACAGCATGTTTTTCCTGATTTTGTCAGAAGCTGCATGGACAAATAGTCCAACAGGTTAAGAATGTTTCTCAATACAAAACTGCATGGATCTACAATTCTTAATATCATTAAAAGATTCAGAGAATCCAGAGGAATCTCAGCATGTAGGGGGCAAGGCTGAAAACCAACATTGAATGCCTGTGACCTTTGACCCCTCAGGCAGCACTGCATTAAAAACTGCGTTTAAAAAACACATAATTGTACAAAGGGAACACTTTGGAAAACTGTTGTCAGTAAACACAGTTTGTTGCTGCATCTACAAATGCAAGTTAAGACTCAACAATGCAAAGAGAAAGACAAATATCAACAAAATCCAGAAACACTGCAGACTTCTGAGCTCATCTGAGATGGACTAACGCATAGTGGGAAATGTCTGCTGTGTCGTCCAGGCTAAAGAGGAAAAGGACCAGCACGAGCTTCAAAAGCCAGCATCTGTGATGGTGTGGGGGTGTGTTAGTGCCCTTGGCATCATGGGTAACTGTCACATCTGTGAAGGCTCCATTAATGCTGAAACAGGTTTTGGAGCAACACGTGCTGCCATCCAGACGACGTCTTTTTCAGAGACGTCCCTGCTTATTTCAGCGGGACAATGACAAGACACATTCTGCATGTGTTGTAACAGTGCGGCTTAAGCCTCTGCATGTTTTACTCTCTGGTTCGTGTCATGTCACTCCCACACCTGAGAGAGAGCGGCTAAAGGGTCAAAGGTGACAAAGAGGCACGGCTGCACCTGTGCAAGCTATGTCGTACGACCTCAGCTTCTCCTATAGTTGTATTTTGGCTTTTTTCCTTTTTGTAGAGATACAGACAAGAGACATGGGAGAAAAATGAGAGATGTGACATCCAAAAAATGCCTCAAGGCCACAAGGTTGTCTCAGCCTTTGTTTTCTTTTTAAAACCATTTTATACAATGATAAACATCAGCCTTTATAAACAGATATTCTTCAGTAAATTCTAGTTTTTTCTGTGTATTTATTTTACACAAAATGAGATGCAGCACGACCTTTATTGAATCTTGCTTGTAAATGTAATTTCACCTCCTGCTGCAGCTACTAATTATCACTAATTATAACTATTTGTTTTGCTCGCAGGAAGCAAACTAAACACATCTTCACAACTTAATGTAATGTTGAGTGTAAATGTAACAGATATTCAAGAGGCTGTTAAAGAATCTGTCCTCGGTACGCAGGGCTCTACTCTTACATGTATTCTGAGGGGCACAGAGCAAAATTAAGTTGTTAAGTCATTGTTGTTTTTTTAATTAATGACTTTCTATTTAACCATTACAAATGAAACAGACAGTATATATGGAGATAGTAAAGAATTATGAAATGTAAGATTTATAACTTTGGACCTAACAAATGACACAGATATATTGAGCTTCATGAATCCCTTTTCAAACAGCACTGGCTCCACTGATCTCTTTTAGGCCTTAATCCTTCCAAATCTCTTATTTATGTTTATCATTTAACTTTTACTAAAATCCTAAATAAGAAAAGTCAAAAAAGGAAATCTGGACAGTTTTGAGTGGCCCCCTTAATGCTCTGAACCTGCAGCTACAACCTGAAAATGAAATCTCCATGACCTAACCATCATCTAACCACAACCTAACTCGTCTGTGGAGGGCAACAGGATGAGCTGTGGCTTTGGTCGACACTTTACTGATACTCTAATAATGACAATTCTGGAATACAGTTTTTGTTTTTGGTTTCTAAAAGATTCAAGTTTATGCAAAGAAGAAAAGGAAATTATCTCAACAAAAGATTACAGGTCGGCAAAACTTTGATTTGTGAAGGCAGTTGGTTTTGGTCAATTTTTTTCATAGTGTATTTTACAGTGGTTTTCAGGTTTTTTGTGCCCACAGCACACCAGAGAGCGAACCAAAATCTCAAGGCACTTAACATCTGTGTGGAATAGCTGCTGTAATGTGTTATTATCACTCTGTAAACTTTATTTTTAAATGTATTAATGCCAAATACAATTTGACATCCAACTATATTACTCATGCAATATTCATTAATAAAATATTTTAAGAATTTGAAACCATGTATAATTACATTAAAGCAGCAACATATGGTCCTGAAAAGAGTTTTTACAGACACTAATAATTTCCATCATTTGTAAAACTACACAAACGGATGCTGGGGTTCACTTTGAAGGAAAGTTTTTAAAGGATTTTTTAGGGTATAGAATTCACCTCTGCATATGGAAACGAGTGCATACGAGTACTAAAACAGTAAAGCAAAACTTCATGTGGAGCTGTTCGTATAGTTGTATATTCCAATAATAATTTATTGTTATCAAAAATCCCTCAGCACACCGTTTGGGAACCACTGACTGAAAGCACATGAGTGAAGAGGCCACATGACGTTGTGAACGTGATTGGACAGTGAAGAGAGTGTTGAGAGAATCTATTCTGGGGTTGGCAAGGGGGGGTGAATACTTTCTGCAGTCAAAGCTGAGACATGGCACAGGGGGTGACGGGGGTCACCTTGAGACTGATACATGTAGACACTTTTAAATCTAATTCATGCTAACGACCATGTATATATTGTGGTTATTGTTATTGTGGGTTTTTTTCTCTCCAGAAATTAGGATTATATACTGTTGAGATTAAATGTTAATATCTGAGAGTTGGGCTGCTGGAATTCTGGTGTTTCAGACATAATGAATAAATATGTTCCTCACGTCATGTGAAATCACTGAAATAGCTTCCACGCTGGAGGGGGACAGATGGAGATGTATATGGTGCCTAAACATAGTAAGATATGCAGGTCGAGGCTATAGATAGTCACAGCCGCTGCGGTACAGAGCAGACAGTGAGCAACTTTTTCCAACCGCAGGCTCATTGATGTCACTGAGAACACAGACGCGTTGACAAATTAGCATGTTGCTCTTTTCAAAACAAAATAACAACGTGCTTTACATGGTCTAACCCGGGTTAAAACGTGCAGGGAGGCAAATAAAATCAAACAATTAAAGGTCCTGTGTGTAACATTTACAGGGATCTATTAGAGGAATATGGCAGAAAAGCAATATGATATTCATAAGTATGTTTTCTTTAGTGTATATTTACATGAAAATAAGAACTGTTTTGTTTCAGTTTCACAATTGAGGAAAACACTAGCTAACTAAATAGCTCATGACTGATGTAGATTAGCAAGCTATTTAGCTCATATTATGCTAACATTAGCTAACCTGAGATTACACATTTGGTTTTCTTTTCAACATAGATGAGCACATAGCATATCTCAGTATAGGAAACAGGAAAGGATAAAGTCGACCAGGTACCACAAAATGGGGCGGGACTTTGGAGGGGTCAGTTGTTCCAAAAGTTGAGTAAATGTACTAAATGTTGCATTTTAAACTTACTTTTTTGTCTCTGCAGCAGCCAGCCTTCATTCTGGAGGGAAAGGCCCCAGTCGAGTCCAGCAGAGGGGATGGAGGAGGCGGGGAGGCTGGTGGTCCCCTCAGCCCCGGCTCGACTGCTCCACCTCTGACCCAGGTGGAGAGCCTCGGACCCTGGCAGAGCGAGAGCCTGCTGGCCGAGTCCTGGTCCACGATGGGTGACGTGGACCACGAGGACACTAAGAGCCTGGACAGCAGCGACGGGGCAGCTCTGACCGGAGAGGAGAACCACTCCTCCAACTCCGACATGGTCCACCTGGAGTCAGAGGAGGCCGAGCTGCTGGAGGAGGCCGAGAAGGAGGAGGAGAAGGTGAGGAGGACAGAGGAAGAGGAGGAGGAAGATGAGGAGCTGCAGACGAGCGTGTTGAGCGTTTTGGGTGGGGAGAATGAGCTGGCTGAGCAGGAGCTCCACGCCCCAGAAACTGAGGAGCTCCTGGTGACAGCGGAGGAGCCCCACGTGGAGAGGGAGCCTGCGGAGTTCATGCAGGTGGTTCCCCCGATGGCCCTGCCTCCTCTGCCTATCGTCAGGCTCGATCCCCCCTCCGCTACGTCCACCCCGGTCCCTTCAACCACAACCTCTGAAGCCGAGAATCTTTACGCCACTCAGGGCCTCCACCCTCCTGCTATCCTCGCACCACTGGCAGCAGAGCCTCCAACGGAAAGTGTCGAGCAACCAAAGTTCTCACAGATTCCCCTCTCGGACGTGGAGGAACACTCAGTCGAAGCCTCTCAAGAAGCACCAGTAAAGCAGGAGCCCACTGCCGCTCTACCAAAGACTTCCAAACCTCTGACCTCCACCGAGCTGCTGTGTGGAGGCGCTGCTTTAGTAGCCGTGGTTGGAGTAGTAGCATACGGAGCTGTGGCCTACTGTAGGAAGTAGAAAACCCAATCACCCTTTCAACACAGGTCTAATCTATTCCAAATGAAAAATTCCACTTCACTCTGAATTCTGGATTTTACTCTCCGACACTCTTTGTATTGTAGTTATTATGATTAAACACATAAATCTGATTTTTTGGGATTCGTTTTGTGCTACCTCAGCTCACAGCAGAGCTCATGGCCTTTGTTTTTCTGTCTACAATAGATCTCTGAGGAAACCAGTAAAATGCAAACCTGGGATGTAAAATCATGCAAAAGTACAATTTTAAAGAATCCTGAAACTTGACGTGCTTGTTTGATGTTTCTTTGTGTCACTGCGTCTCTTATTACTTCACCAGAAAAAGTTGGAATTACCAGTTCCTCTTCTGACTCTCATGTTACTCGAGACTTTACCAAACAAACTGAGACTCTGTTGTTTAGACAATAGAAACCTTTGGCAGCCTTTAAACCTGCAGTAACTTTTTGGCCACTTGGGGTCAGCAAGATCAAGCTGTGAACACAACAATAACATATTATCATCAAGCTGCCATAGCAAACCTGTTTGCAAACAGTTACAGATTTTAACATCCAGCTGATACAAAGCAACATTAGCATTCATTTGGTGGATCTCTTTCCAGCGATAGTAAGTCAAATATTCACTTTCCTTTTGTCTCTGTTTTTGTCTCTAATAACAACAGCTCTGAGAGCTATGAGAACAGGTGGAGTAAACTGAAACAATGAAGCTGTGTCCCTGAGAACCAAAACAATTAGTCAATAGAGCTAAAATCTACTTAGCAGGTTCATCTATCTGCATCCTCTTTCACATACATTAGCCATGTGGTCTACTGGTAATATAAAAATACGGCTTATTTAAGTGTCTACTAAGAACCCTGTGTAAAAGGGGCGACTGCCAATTGTTCAAAATGGCCCATTATTACAAAACCTGAAGAGTCAGAAAAATCTTCCATTTGTCCAACAGCCCAACGGCCATTTCTCCTAAAATACACACTTTCCCTACAGTTGTTAGGGTTAGTGTCTTACAGACTGTTAATAATGTTGATAAATGGGGTTTCGGCCCAATGGGACTTTTTTTTTTCAGACTATTTGGGAATCATTTGACTATTTGGCATGGCACCAGCAAATGTTTCACATGTTGTTTAACCAAAGACTGATGATCTCTTCTCAGATTGTTTAATCAGAAACCATTTTGAGTGGTCAGAAGATGGAAAAGCTGAGCAAAGGTTAGAGAAAAGTCTAGCAGAATATGTTTCTTTCCTCCATCCTTCGCTGAACGCGACCTCTATGTTGGTTCAGTTTGGGTGCAGAGAGCTCGGGGATTGCCCATTGATCTGAATCCCCAATAGTCTGAAAAATGTCCCGTTGTGCCGAGAGCCT
Organism: Lutjanus campechanus; assembly: GCA_027495735.1. Lineage (NCBI taxonomy): Eukaryota > Metazoa > Chordata > Actinopteri > Lutjaniformes > Lutjanidae > Lutjanus > Lutjanus campechanus. The sequence continues at coordinate 55,009 of JAJHUR010115846.1, read as the reverse complement.
ATTTGACAGCCAGTTATTTGACAGGTGGAGTTTTTTAACCTTTAATTTCATAGTGTATTTTGACAACTTCCAGTGTTACGCCATGTCATATGCCTTTGGAGCAATGAGCAATGGGCTGTCAGACATAAGGGACTATTTTTGGACTATTGGTGTTTCAAAATAATGGGCTATGGGAACAGCGATATGTTAAAGGTTGTTATCTGACTGACGCTGTATTGGGCAATAAAATACACACAAATACACATTCTTGGTACTTTTGTAACCTAAATGCTGTATTTCAATCGTCACAACCAAAGATATAGTATAATAAATAATCGCCAGAGCTGGGAAATCCTGTTTCATTATATTCTAAACCTCTGTGCAGTATTTTAGTGTCCAATAAGCCTTCAAACTCATAGATCTGTTACATGTTGCAGCCTTAATGCACCTACCACCAGGTTAGGAAACACTGAGATAACCAAACAAGAAACTAAACAGCTCCCTGCTCTAGTGGTATTAGCCATGACCTTTGACCTCCCTGTGTAAGCAGTGCAACAGATATGGATCCAAACATACTGAGTAAACTGGAAAGTAAACAATCAAACTTGAATTCAGCAGAGCAGATTAGTTCCCCCTACAACCTGTTAAATGTAAATATTGATTGTCAGTGGTTAAAGGGAGCTGTACAGTAAATATACAGAGAGCTGGCAGTTCCGTGTGGTACATATCACACAGGCTACTTTATTTTTGGTTGTTTATGCAAATGAAAGTGATTTTTGTAGCCAGAATACCATCATTGCTGTAGGTGTGCATGTGGACATCATGTTATGGGACACTCAGCTGTAAAACACCTGCCTGCTGCTGGGAGATACAGGAAGGATGGAAGAGATAACGTCAGTATGAGTGAGTAACATCAGGCTTTCAATTTTCCTCTTGGCAGTCAAGCACGCATCGCCCACATGAGACCCATTAATTGTGGACACCAACTCTCTTTAATCCAAGGAACATGCTCGCTTTCTTGAAGCAACTTTTCTGCCCCATCAGAGTAATCTCAGACTGAGAGAAGCAACAGAAGATAGAGAATCTGACAGATACATTTAAGCATAGATTGAAGCTGCTACTTTAGACTTCAGGAAAGTGTAAAAAAAAAACTCACTACAACCCTCACGTCTGCAGCTGCACCTCTGTTAAAAATTTGCCAGGTGGCTGCAGCCCTCCTCCTCCTCCTCCTCCTCCTCCTCCTCTTGCTGGCTGGCAGGGATTTGGAGGATATGTGATATGTGTTTGGTTCTCTGCTCTGTCCTGCCGTCTGCTGGTCACACAGCAACATTTCACTCATCTAGCAAACAAGCCACACTTACATCAACTTTATCAGCAGGACCAGGGAATGCATTTAGGTAAACTAATGATTAATTAATTACAGGAAGAAAACTTGCTAGAAAATGTCCTTTTTAAAAAAAACAGTGGTTCAACAGATCATCTCATGAAAATGTCATGCAGGTGCAGAGTGCTGCAGAGTTTGTTATCTCTATTACCATTTTGCAAACAAAATTAGTCATTGTGACCGATCAGTTTAAGCCAGCGTGTGAACTACTGTACTTTGAAAATACGACTTCTGAATGGACAAATGTTCAAACAAATGAGAAAAACTAATCAACCTTGATTCTGTTACATCAGATTCTTTAAAAGACAGAGTATATGTTTACTTATGGACAAGGAAAAGACACCTGGATTACTAAAACAGACAAAACAGATTACTGAAAAAGAAGATTTTGCCTGCAACTTCACTGCAAATAAATGAAGTGTTTTACTGGCAGGCTTGGGGAGTAATAGATTACATGTAATGGGATTTCATAATTTGGATACAGAAGAGGAAACTGCAACCCACTATAGTTACAGATAAAAAAGTAATCAAATTACAGACATGCATGATAAAAATGGGGAAAAAATGTTTAACTGGGTGGAAATTTTGCCATTTTTGTCAATTAATCAATCAATCCATCAATGCACACAGCAAAGGAAGGAACAGCTGGACAAACTGATACACCAATGAACATAAGACACCTGCAAGGATTAATCTATTTTTAATTGGTTGCAGCTTTAAAAACACTATATTTGGCTAAATAATTTCACCATAATTTATATTGAGGTAATCTAAAAGTAAAAAAGATCTTAAAGATCCAAAAAACGTAGCAGAAACACAGTGAATCACGTCTGAAGCAGCTACGTGCCTGCCTTTCTCTCTGATGCTCTCACCCCAGACACAAACATGATCTCATAGATAATGATTATCACTCTGCGGTCACACCAGCATTCAGCCTGATAGTCTAATTATGGAGCAGTGGCTTTGACACTTCTTGATTTTCGTCGAGTGCCAGTAAATAAAGAAGAACAATGGGGTCGACTGTGCTGCGGTCGGCCTGCCGTTCCCACATCGCTGCCAACATGAACGCAGCTATTGAATTCGAGAAGGGGAAGGAAAGTGCTTCTTTGTTTGGAAAGATAAAGCTGCAGCATGCCTGCTCTGCCAGAATATACACTTTACCGTCTTCATAGACAAACACGAGTCTCTGTATCTCCCCAGCTCTCTTCCCTCTCAACACACACACCCTTAACCACATAATAAACATAGATCCACTCACACCTTCAATATTATAATACACAGATAGGAGGAATAAATGCACAAAGGGGCGCCATATGGCGGGGAAAAGTTAGGACGATTCATTTTGTCTGTATTTCTGCACGTTTTCTGAAAATTTACAGATACAGACGAAACGGAGCAGTACCTCTGGTAGTCACAGGGGGGCAGTGTAGCAGTGAAACGAATAGTTAAAGCAAAGTATTGAAAATTACACTGATGTCTTTCTCAAGAGGTACGTTATTACAGCTTCGTCCAGCGTCGTCGTGTTTGTTGCTGTCGGAAACTTTTGACTCTTTCTTTGGCCACTTTCGGTATTGTTGCGAAAAATTCCCCACCGGCCCAAAAAACATTTCCCCCTAAATGCCACTGTTACAAGAGAGACGTCTGTAAAACTGTTGACAGAACACCCTGAACTGCAAACGACATCTGTCCTTTGATCCATGGAGGTTTTATATTTGTAAAATTTTTACTAGAGCTGAAAAAAAGCAATCAGCGAGGTCACAAAAATGTAAAATCTACGGGCCGAGCGGGAACTCACAGGTGGGGGCAATGGGGGGAAAACAATTCTGCGGATATTCGGTGGGCTGTACAACCAGGAAGTAAACCCGCAAGTTAGAAAACTTTTTAGGCTTAGATGCCAGGCGAGCAACTCTCATTAGATTGAATGGGCGCCATCTTTGCATACACTCATTATGATATATCTATGCCTTTGACCCTAAGCGGTGCCCTCTAGTGGATGCATGGAGGTACTGTATGTGGGTAGTGATGTTTATATAATTTGAAACGGACATATCAATTTCCATAAGTAAAGGGGGTATAAATTAGGTGTAAAATGGCTTTTTTAAATAGAACAGAACATAATACAATAGTGTGAACTGGAAAGGTAGTAAAATGAGGGAAAACAGCTCCCCACATCACCTGCTTGTTGCAAATGAGTGTGTTAAGTTCAGATCAAATGGTGATTAAGAGCACTATTAATACAAAACCAGTGAATCCTAAAGAGCATAACACATAAAAACAACTTTTTTAAGACCCCAAAGTCCAACGTAGGGAGCCTCCCCTGCATCCCCACACACTGCCAACAGCAGCAGCACACAGCTGTCAGGCCTCAGCTGCGGCCCGACAGGTTGTGGTCTTTAATTTATGGAGTTGATCTGACAGAAGTTTCACCCTGAATGGAAAGAGGGAAAGATGGAGTGGGTGAGAGGACGAGGTTTGTGGTTCTTTGTTTTTTATCAGCGTGCAACACAGGCAGGAAACACACACACACACACACATGCACAGATGCATATTTGCATGCTTGCACACACAGACACTCCTTCCTCCCCCCGCACACACCACACGCCCACACACACACGACGGTAATTTACTGTGACAAGGTGTTTTTCTTCACTGATGGGAAAAGCATTAAAAATTAAACAGTCAGCCGAGCGTCTCTACAATCTAAAAATGTAACTTTTGGCTTTGCTATAATCTGCGCATCTGCATTTTCTTTGTTTCCGTGATGTTTTCCAGTTCAGCGTTCAGCCCTGACACTTACCTGAGCTGAAAGGGGAACTTCAGGAGCAAGTCAGTTGATATTTAAAACTGCACAGCGGAGATAAATGAACTTCTCAAAAAGCCCATGTTTATTTGAACAGGCGAGGGTTGGCTTTGAGAGGAAAAAAAGGTGCAGGCTTTAGTTTAACAGCGATCACCACATTATTAACCATTAACCTTTACAATCATATTTATCTGAAGCAGCTTTTATAGTGTGCTGGTCAATTGGAAATTCACATAGTTACAACTTTTATTTTGATTTGGCCCCACACAAACTCCGACACACCTGTGGAGTGCAGAATACTGAGCCTGTTTTCAGTGACACTCAGATTTAATGATTTAATGATACCCTGTTAATAATCTATTAAAAAGGATGGTATAACTTAAGAATAGGTGCAAAAAACTAAAATAAACAAATGACAATGGATGCATTTTATTTTTTACAGAAACTTTTAAGGTTGTAGAGGACAATAAACTTATTTTAAAGTAAAATCCAAGAAAGTAGTAGTAAAAATGTAAAGGTAAATGCAAAAAAAGGAGATGTAACAAATGTCTCTGTCTCTCTTTAATGGCCATTTTGCTTTTCATATAATCTTTTACATCATTTTCATTAGTTTTGCACTTTTTGGGTGTAATGTTAGAATAAATTTACATTTTTTTGAGAGAGATAAAATTGTATCAAACTGATGACTACAGATGCATTTATTTTTTCCAATAACTAATTGTATCTGAAATATAATATGAAATGCTGCAAAGAAATGAAATTGCAAAGAGAAGAGAAACTAAGTTTGTTGTTTGCAAGATCTGAGAGGATTTGTGCTGCTTTGCTGCTCTAATTTAGTTTTTCATTAAATCTTTTACTAGCTATTTGTTAGTTTATCACCTTTTGTGTCTCTGTGTCCACAATGACTGCAAGTAATGAAGCAAGAAAATGTTGTGAAGAAATAAAAATGCAAATGATTTTTAAGATCTGATAGGATTTGTGTTTTTTTTTGTTTTGTTTAATTTTGCTTTTCACTGAATCTTTTACACATTTTTCTTATTTTCACTCTTTTTGCGCAGCGTAGTAGAAAAAGCAGCACATTATCTAAGAATAATACACAATTATAACGTTTTAAGGTTTCATAATAAAAAAACTGCATATAGTTATATGGAATTGATGACAACAGACGCATTTCAATTTTTTAGATGAACTTTTAAATACAGTAAAATAAACGTCTCTTAAAATCCAAGCAAGCAGCAGTAAAAAATTTAAAGGTAAATCCAAAAAGTAGACGTAATAAATGTCTCTGTGTCCCTTTAACAATTACGAGTGATAAAAAAAATGTTCTTTGTTCTTTGTTTGCAAGATCTGACAGGATTCATGTGGCTTTGTCACCTCAATTTTGCTTTTCATTGAATCTTTTACTTTTCTTATTTTTACTTTTTCTACAGTGTAATGGTAAAATAAATTGTTACATTTTCAGAGAAACGTGCAATTATAGCATATAGATGTATGTGTGCGTGTGTGTGTGTAAAAATGTAATAATTATAATAATTCATAATAATTATATTATTCTGATAAGAGCAGATGCATTTTAAAAAAAAAATGCATTGCAAAATTTAAAATAAAGAAATAAAAATGCAAAAAGAAGAAGAACAAAGTTTGTTGTTTGGAAGATCTGAGAGGATTTATGTTGGTTTAATGTTGCTTTTCATTACATCTTTTTCTCTTAGTTTTTCACTTCTTGTGCAGTGTAATGGTAGAACAAAATATGTGTGTGTTAAATTTTCTGAGAAAAATATGCAATTGTAACTTTTTAAGATTAAATATATATGTAATGACGTAACATTTTAGCCTTTAAGTTAAAGCATCATATAAAGTGACACATGCTTAAAGTCCTTTGATTTATTGTTAAGTTAGTGGTTATCCACTGTTTGTGTTTCTTATAAGAGCCCGACCACATGTTAATATGAACAGGACTTTTCATGCAAATATGCACTCGTGTTATTTACTTTATTGGCAGAAAACAAAGGACCACAGTCGAACATTTCCCGCAGTTCTATAGGCTCGAATTTCAATTAACAGAAATTACTAAACAGCAACCGATTTAGATGTGTATGTTAGACAAATATCTCGCCTGCTATGCAAATTCTCAGGTCAGGGCTGAGAATCGGTGGTATTCCTGGGTCGAGTGTGCAATAAAAGAGGTTTTTGTTGTTCGTAGATTGTGATCTCCACTATGAGAGAGAGTGTGATGCTCAGATGTCTATCTCATCTGTGTTACAAAAAAGAAGAAGTGTATCGCTGCAGTACATCGTGACGTTAACACATTTAAATTGACCGGCCTCTACCTGTTCATGTGGATGAACGGTGAACAGGTATTGGTGGTACCTGCAACATATATATACCTGTTCAAACAGTGTACACCTGCACTAGTGTAGCAGCGTTCACCTATTAGGACAGAAATGGCCTCGACTGAAGCCACGACTCAGACATACAAGATGGTGAGTTGGAAGGGATGATCACATTTTCATCAAAGATAATTACTCTTATGTTCTTAATTTTTGTACTTATTTATTCTTATTTAAAGGGAAAAGTGAGTTAAGGGAGAAAGTTAAGGTTTGTTATCCCGTGTCTGTCTGTTCTAGACGTCCTTGGACAGTGACATCAACCAACACTTCCAGGATGCAATTGATGTGATTCAACAGCATTCAAATAATTCATACTATGATTCAGGTACAGTAAAAGATATCTCAGAAAAATTCTTCAACTTTATCCTTTTCTGTTAAGTAAAGAAAGAATTTTTGAGTGATTGTATCACTGAAATAATTTCATCTGGATAGAAAAGAGGCATAAGAGGAAGTAATAAGCGGGGGAATTTTTTTAAATTCAGCATTTTAAGAATAAAGTTGAAATGTTGAGAATATAAAGTCAAACTTCCAGTATTTGTGCTTAGCATAGGCGACATGTTGAAATGGCATTTCAACTTCAGTTTCAAAATTTAGACTTTATTTGCAACATTATAACTTTATTTGCGTCATTTCGACTTTATTTGCAGCATTTTAACTTTTGACTTAACTCTCAAAACTTCAACTTTATTTAGGCGTGCCGCTAATACTCAAAGCTTTACTTTATTCTCAACATTTTGACTTTTTTCGCAACATTTTCGACTTTATTCGGAACATTTCGACTTCTTTCTTGACATTTTCAAATTCATTTGCAACATTTCAACTTTATTTTCAACATTCTGACTTTTTTTGTCTACATTTCTGACTTCATCCACAACATGTCAACTTTATTCTCAACTTTTCAATTTTTTTCTTGACATTTTCAACCTTATTCTAAACATATCGACTTTTTTTCTCATTCGTTTCGACTTTCCTTTGAACTTTATTAGCAACATTTTGACTTTATTTGCAACATATCAAAGTTATTGTCAAAATGTCCGCCTTTTTCAACACTTTGGCTCTACTTGCGTCATGTTGACTTTATTTTGGACACTTTGACTGCATTCTTGACTTCTTAACTTTATTCTCAAAATGCAAAATAAAAAAAGTTCCTTCTCTGATTTATTTTTTCTTATGCCTGGCATTAACATTTAAAGTTTTACTTTATTCTTCTTTATTCTTGAAATGCAAAGTAAAAGAAATCCTCCTCTCTTTTTTTTGTGGCTCTAATATTCTGTTGTATGACAAAAGACATGTTGATGTTTGATTGATCACCTTTTATATTTTCAGATTACACATATTATGAGACTCTGGGTCCCCAGCAGACATCACTGCAGTGGCAGATCTCGTTCGTCAAACACCCGTCTGATGCACCACCTCCTGAATATGACTGGAATGACGTGACTGTAAGTGGTGCACAAAGATTTGTGTAAATTTATGGGAAAAGATATAGAAAGGAGAGTATTTTGATGTTAAATGTCACTCTTTCAGCAGCAGTCTTGGCCTCAGGTCATCCCTGACGTCTCCCAGTGCCACTGTGTGCAAAATGAATCACCTCATTTATACTCAATCTTGCCACCACAGGGGAACCGCAAAGGTGAGCAGGTTAAATACTTGACATGAGCAATTCTAATGGGACTAATTTGTTTAACTTTCATCGCTAAAATAAGACCAATTCAACCTCCTCAGGGCGCAAGAAGCTCAGGCTGTATGAATACCTCCACGAGGCTCTGAATGACCCCAACATGGGCGACTCCATCCAGTGGACGGACAGCCGCAGCGGCACCTTCCACTTCATCTCCAAGAACAAGGAGAAGCTGGCCGAGTGCTGGGGCCAACGCAAGGGCAACCGCAAGACCATGACCTATCAGAAGATGGCGAGAGCTCTGAGAAACTACAGCCGCACCGGCGAGATCATGAAAGTGAGACGCAAACTCACCTACCAGTTCAACCAAGACATCCTGCACAGGCTCGGCTCCGCGCAGGGGCCCGTGCACCTGCCCTGCCACCCCACGCAGGAGGAGGTCCACGCCCGGCAGCAGCAGCAGCAGCAGAACCAGAACCAGGCTGAACAGAGCTACTGCGGCTCTGCAGCGGCGGACTGGCACAGCTGGTACCCCGGACACTACCAGCTGCAGGAGGAGTACGACCTGGCCTCCAGCTTCACCTCACACAGCATCACCAAACTCTGAACAGGAGGAGAAAGAAAAATCTCTTTAAAAGTTTTAAACGTTTTTCAGAGACTTTGGTTTTTCTGCTCGCAAACTTTCTGCAACTACATTCAATCTCTACATGTTATTACAGGTTATAGCATGTCTATTCATGCCACAAACAGTCACATTCATCTGCTTAAACAAACTTTTTTGTGCTCCATATAGAGGTATTACGTCACTGTAAAACATTATACAGGAATTTAACCAATCTTTTCTCATTAACTTAACACAAATATAGGTTTTATTCATCTCAATCCTAATTAATTGTTTTATTTAAAATAAGTTCAGTCAAGTCACATTTTTAAGGCAGCTCGTGTTTTTATGTCGAATCTGCTTAAAATGAATAAATTAATTTGTAAATAGTCAAAATATTAGTGAGGGAATTCTACAAATGAATTGTAGGTTTTCCTGAATCAAAAATGTACATTTTTGATTAAACTGAAGACTCTCATTACTGTAATTAGACATATTTATTTCCATCAGCACACCTGTATTTAACAAAGAACTAATTAAGAGTCCAATTAAGATCCGAGGGCCAATTAACAGGTACTTTACACAGAGACTCACTTATTTACACTAACCACAAACTCTCTTTACTTATCTTTACTCAGTCAGTTAATGTTGTTACATCTTGTAATAATTTATTTTCAATGTTTTTTTTCTTTGTGGATTTTCACACAATCAGTGAAATGTGTTTACTTTTAGGGTTTAGCGTCACTGTAAATTAATTGTAAATACTTTTAAACTTCAAAATATGAATGCGAAAGTTCTCTAGATTATTCAAGAAAAGTTTTTTTTTTAAATTTAATTGATAATTCCCTGGATCTATCCAAAATCACTAAGACATCTTAAATTGGCTAATATAGTCATATCTGGCATGCAGCTTATGTAAATACAAAGTTAAAAACCTTAAAATTCATTATATGTAAGTATTGTTTGTGGCTTCCACTATGAATTTAACTTTGAATTTGCCAATTTCAGTCAGTAAAACAAATTTGGGAGAACATTTGTAATAAAATGTACCTCTCTCTACCTATATTTTCTAATTTAGAGGATTTCTGATACAATTAAAAAGGAATATTAACCCCAAAATGTTAAAATACAGGATGTACAAAAACTTTTCACTCATCATGAAGGCGTAAACACACCATCGTGACTATATGGTTTGTGTAAGGGAATAAACATGATATTTTATGACATTAATTTATATTTAAAAACTGTTGATCGCTCCTGTTGTTACAAGAAGCAACCAGTAATAAGCATTCTGTGTAATCACCTGTAAATCTTGATCATTTACTTGATATAAGTATTAAAGAAAATGCATGTTTTATTATATTTATGGATGTATAATAAATGTTTTTCTATTCAACTTTTCATTTTTTCAGGATTTGTTGTAATCTTTGGAACACAACCAATAAATCCACCTGTGTCTTCTCACTTGTGTTTGGTTTTTCTGCAGTCACACTCTGGTCCTTTGTGCATAAAAGAAAACACACACCATTATCACTCCGAAATATAAAGACTGTGTTGAAAGATTTGGCACCGTCTCCATTGTAGTGAAATATTACAACAAGCCCACGACAAAATCTGAAATTTAGACACATCCTGAGAGGAAAAATATGGCAACAAGTGTGTTTTTCCTGAAAAGAGAGCATTTCGTAGACGCTGCCTCCAGGCCCGGGTCTTATCTGGTGCAGCGGGGAGGATGTGGTCAGTGCTGGGAGGCTTTGTTGATGGGTTGACTGGTGCTGGTGTCGGGGCTTTGTGGGATGGTGGTCATTGTTCCTGTGAGCCCGGTGTGCAGAAAACGTCTGGTGTTATGCAGAAAGCCCGTTCCTGTGGGGGGTATAATAAGAGTCCGGGGACTTGAGCGTCGCAAAGTCAGTTTTGTGCAATTCTCCCAAACTGCAAGGACTGAAGCAACCTCATCAGTGATGGTAAAGAGGAGCAGACTTACCGCAAGAATGAAACACTGACAAATTATGCAATATTCAGGGCTGATTTTGAATTATTCATCTTTATCAGAATTCTTTCCAGGACACTCAGTCTGACTTGGAGGTGATCTTAGAGTTCCTAGAGGAGTACTACAAACAAAACACTGGAGAAAACGGTAAGAGGGAATTAATTTAATCATAATACTTAAAGATTAATTTGATGTTTGAGCTACTTTTTGCTTTTTACAGTGGAAAAGATGTACTGGACTGCAGACAGAGGATCATGTGAGCAGTGCTGGACGAGCTACGAGCCACCTGTAAGCATTAAAATGATTGCTTCAGTCCTTCTTTTCAAACTGGACACTTGTATACCACAGGTAGTAAAATGTAAATCAGCCTTTACAGAGATAGCTCAGATTATCTGAAGTGGGGTTGTATGAGCCACTTAGTCAGTGTGTAAGCTAGATGTAGGTCGACACGCCCCCAGTTTGAAGAAGCAGTAGCAGTACTGGTGTAGGAAGCTATAACCAATGAACTGCTGTGGACAGGGTCAGCAACAAAATGTATTTTAACCACCTCAACAAAAGGTCCATGCAAAAATAATATCAGTGCTATATAATATGCTATATTTAAAATATTTTCACCACTTTATCCTGCTGTTAGGCAGCTTTTTCTGACATGAAACTGCCAAAATATGCTCTCTTCGAAGCAATCAGACTCTGATTTTAACCTAACAATAACACAAACTAACTGACTGTCTTGCTTAAAGAGGCTGTACTTGGTTGCATAAACCACCTTAAGTGTCCCTTAAGCAACACATTTCCCTAAGCTAAGGGGTCCACTTCGCATAAAGCCTCTTAGACTGTCTCCTTGTGAAAGTGTTTTCTATGTCACAAGACAGCACATATGCACTTTTACGATACATTTACCATGGCTACGCTTCACTCAGCATTCTGCGATGTCACTAGGCAGCGTTATTGTCAGTCGTTAGCTAGTATAGCTAACACAGTTAGCCTGTGTTGGCCATCTTCTTCAAAACAGACAACAAAAAGAAACAGAAGATGCTGTTTTCCTCGAAGAATATGGAAAGCACAAGCACATAATCCAACGTAAACTGAACCCTACCGTAACAAATATACGCACAAGCAGAAGATGTGACAAGAAGTATCTGAAATAATCAGTTGGAGAAATCGGTTGTGAAACAAACTGCGGGTGAAATAATTAAGGATGGGTTCTGTTAACAACATGGTTGCTAATGCTAATGGTTTTCTCTAACCTGAAATTGCATCTTGGTGTCTCCTCCCGCTCTTCAATCACCGTAAATGTAGCCATTATCTGATGTTCCACAAATTATTTAACCTTTAAGGGACTTTTATTCTGTTAGAAAGTGGTCACTAATGACCTTCTTACAATGCATAAAGGAATACATAAGAAGCTAAGGGCAAACACATAAGATATTAAAAGGTTTTCCTTTGCAACATCCTTAGGAAATTCTTCTGGTGATTTTATGCAACTAATTTTTTCCTACGACATCCGTAGACAAAAATTTAAGGGAAAACTTGGTCCAAGACATTTTATGCAACAGGGCGCTGGTGTCTTTGGAGAGAGGGTCGTATTAGACTTATATAATATATAATGGCGGTTTCACATCAGAAAAGGCTGTCTGACAACAAGGTAAAGCAGTGACAAAGTTGTAAATATATAGTACGCTTAAACAGATTTTTTTAGATGGACCTTTTATTTGGTGGTTACGATATGTTTTGCTGTTGACCCTGTTCACTGGTACACCTGCTGCTTTTCCAAACTGGGAGCGTGCTAGCCGCCATTTACTGTAGCTAATACGCTAATATGCTGACTATAGACAAATACCTCATATAACCGCACTTCAGATAATCCAAATTATCCATTTAAAGCTGCTCAGTATCATGCAACCTGTTGCTATTCTTTTCTCCATCATTTCCTGGATCAAAGAACATCAAACCTGCACTTCAGCCTTTGCTGGCACACGACGCCCCACCAGCCCACAGCCAAAACACAACAGCGACATTGTGTGAGCGTGGGTCACTGCCAAACTTTGTATCAACAAGACAACCAACCAAAAACCCGGCCACGGCAGCGGGGAGGGGTGAGTTCTCCTTTTTCTGGTCACTAGATACTGTTATTGCCTCGGTTGCTACTAGCCTGAGGGAAACAATACCACGAGAGCAAATAAAGAGACCTTCCCTTTACTGTCAAAAACAATGGAGCTGTGCATGGCTTAGTTTAATAGCAGTTTTTACATATTTATCAGATAACCGCAGTGTTTACAGCTTTACCCTCTCCTCTAAATGGCATCCCATCAGTGAAGAGATTTTCTGGGAATCGGTGTATTTAAGGAAATGATTAACTGTAACCAACTGTTGCTGCCGTTATATTCCCCAAATCCTCTTTTGAATCCCCCTTCACTGTGACACTTACTCTTTCCATAATGGCTGCAGGTAGAAAGGTGCGACTCTTCCACTTTCTGTTTGAGATGCTGGAGGATCCAAACATGGCCCACTGCGTGTCCTGGGTGCCAGCAGCTGCCGGCGTCTTCCGCTTCTCTTCCAGGAACAAGGACCAGGTGGCGGCGCTTTGGGGCCAGAGGAAGGGCAACAAGAGGCCCATGACTTACCAGAAGATGTCCCGCGCCCTCAGGAACTACGCCCGCTCCGGAGAGATCTTCAAGGTGAAGAAGAAGCTCACCTACCAGTTCAGCCGAGACACCCTGATGTTACTGCAAAAGTGTCATCGAGGAGATTTGTAATGTAGACTAGACTCATATCATCTCATGTAAAACTCTAA
>JAJHUR010115846.1:0-40117 GCA_027495735.1 Lutjanus campechanus | reverse complement strand
GAGAACGCCATCTTTCCCCTGAGAGTTAAGAGTCCTGCAGCAGCCTAAAATGCCTCTTGACCTGTTGACAAGTGTGCATGTGCATGTGTTCTCCTTTATGTAATCGTTTTCTATGGCTGTTGGGAACCAGAGGGTGTCAGTGTAGTCCACGTCAACTCCAGCCTCCGGCCTCCTCTTGTTCCTTTCCTGTGTGGTGTGACCTCATGGCTAAATCGCCTCTGTGATGTGAACTCTCAATACCAAATGGTTTTGTGCTCTTTGTAGCGGACCCACATGATACTTCCCTAAGCCTAGTATTTACTGCTGGAGCCCGCTCCAGGTTATAAATGGGCTAACTGAGCTATGGGTGTCTGTTACCAAGAAAGGCCACATACTTCGAGCTGAATTACCAAAACAGTCATTTAAGGAAGGAGTACGTTTTAATTTAAAGCTTCCACAACACATGATATGCGTCGGCTCGCGGTATAGATCCAATTTTGTGCTGACAGTGACTCATTTAAAAAAGATCTTCATTTCTGACAGTCGGTATAAGCTGCATTCCTGCGCACAGACGAGAACCAAAAATAGAGCCGTGCCTTGTCTTGACTGTCTTGTTGGGTCGTCTGAAGAATTAATTGTGCATGTTTTAAGTGCGTTCTCATGTTGAGACCATAAACATGCTCGAGTGGTTATGATGTTGTTGGATTCTCTGCAGGAACTCGGTACTCTCTTAGAAATACGGGTTCTTCCCAAAAAGGCTGAGGTTCTACCCAGAATCACTTGCTTCTGAGGGAAAGGGTTTGTCAAGGTTTTTTTTGTAAGACTAAAATGTTTAATAAAGAACCCTTTTTAGAATACGCTCTTTCATCAAAGGTTCACCCAGGGTTCATAAAACATAAAAGGGTTCTCAGTAGCACCCCTTGGGTGTGTTCTAGATAAAACCCTTGCAATATAAAAAAGGTTATTGTAGAACCTCCTTGGTGGGTTCAAGATAAAAATCCTTAGAATATAAAAAGGCTTTCTTTAGAACCCCCTCAGTGTGTTCTAGATAAAACCCTTGGAATATAAAAGGTTCGTCACAGAACTTCCTCAGTTTGTTCTGGATAAAACCCTTGGAATGTAAAAAGGTTCTCAGTGGAACCCCCTGAGTAGGGTTTAGATAAAACCCATAACGTTTTCTGCAGAACCTCATCGACGGGTTCGAGATAAAACCCTTGGAATACAAAAATGTTCTCTGTAGAACCCTGTTGGTGAGTTCTAAATAAAACCTTTGGAATATAAAAAGGTTCTCTGTTGAACCCTTTTGGTGGGTTCTAAACAAAACCCATGAAACATGGGTACTCTAGTTAAAACCCTTGGAACATAAAAATGTAGTTGAATCCTCTTGGTAGGTTCTTGATAAAACCCTTGGAATAAAAATTGTTCTCCCTAGAACCCCCTGAGTGTGATTGAGATAAAACTTCTTGGAATATAAAAAGGTTCTTGACAGAACCTCCTGGGTGGGTTGTAGATGAAACCCTTGAAATATAAAAGGGTGGAAAGTAGAGAGAGGGTTCTGTGTAGAACCATTACCCTGTAGGACCTCTCACAGGGGGTGCTGGGTGGAACCTTCCACAGATGGTTCTAGGAATAACCCTTTATGTTGGATTCTATGCAGAAATCTCTAAAAGGGTTCCAAATTGAACCTTTACAAAGGTTCGAACAGGAACAAAAAAAGGGTTCTCAGATGGGCATCAGTCGAAGAACCCCTTATGGTTCTAGTTAGCGTCTTTATTTCTAAGAGTGCACTCTATACTTCAGCGTGCTGACGGTCAGAAAAGCACCAGGCTTGTTGTTGCTTGTAAATCCAGCAGCTTTCATCCTTGTCGTTTAATCTTTGCGACCTTATCAGAGACCACGGCTGATTTATCACTCGCCGTTTGACGTGCTAAAAAGATTCATAAGGACCGAAGCAGCCACATCAATGACATAATTCACAATGAAACCCTCCTTTTCATGCCGGATACACATGTCAAATGTCAAGGTTTATGACAGCTTTCTAAGTATAGGCCATATAACCACCGCCCAGGCATCTCCCCAGTATTTATTTGCCAGGTTTGAAAGCCGGCTGTTCTTGGACAGCATTCCCCGCGGATTAAACTGATATCTGGCATCTGGCATCGAGTCGCTGCATGTCATCCCAAACGTTTCTTTTATGATAAATCTACAGATTCTCTGAATATGTTGTTTATCATGTGACACTGGTGGAGAGTATTACATCAGCCTCAGACCTGTGACAATGACAACACCTCTTTCTTTTTATATCCCACCTCCTGTTTTCCCAGTCTCCTCCCTCTTCACCTACTTTTGAATTAAGGATACTCACCCCTGATTCCCAGCTGACAGTCTTCACCCCGACACTGAGGAGGAAAACATTTAGGGTGATTCACCATATTGACATGGCAGCCATTTTCCTCTCACATCATGCTCGGGGTGAGAAAGTCAAAAGGATAATGTTGGGCTCCAGGTTGACAAATCAATATCATGTCATTGACTACCGATTGACCAGCAACTGAAAAGACAGTGGACAGTGAAAATCTGGATGGACATTCAGCCATATTTCAAGATAAAACAACATTTTTCATAACATATTACCTGCCATCAGACAGCTAACTTTCACGTTCAACCACTTCCTAGCTAACGTAATCGCTTGATGCACAATATGATAGGACAGGCGTAAATAAATTCTGAAATATCAACAGAATAGTTCATTTACATCTTTCCCACTGTAACCTGTAACACTATCATTAAGTAATGTTAGCTAGTGGCTAATGCTAACATTAGCTTTTGTCTCACAGTAGCTAAGTAATGATTAAAAATGTTTTAGCTTGAATCTCCCTCCAGATTTTCACTATCCGTTTTATTTTCAGTTGTTGTAAATATAAATATGTATATTAAGAACATAAAACTCTGAGCTCAATGAGAAATTACTGACAGAACAATGAAAGGCAAAAACTAGATGTCTGTACAGTAAATATGAAGCTACAGCCAATGGTTAGCTTAGCCTAGCAGGGGGAAATTGCTAGCATAGCTCTATTGAATGTCAATGCAAGCCATTTACCAGCACTTATAAAACTAACTAGTTTACATGTTATATTCCATTTGCATATGAACCTTAACTGGCAATAGTGAATCAGTGTAGCGTCCTATCTGCCCTCAGTTCAACAGGGCACGGTGAAGAAGTGTCGCTGCCCCAAGGACAAGAAATAATGTTTGGCAGCAAAGAAAGAAGTGATGAAAATAGAAGAAAAACAAAAGCTTTCCACCGCTGGAGACCTGCTCTATGCCAGTAAAAGGATGAAATTTGATGGTGAACTCCCAATGTTTCGTCTAGATTGGTAAATAAATAGCTCTTCTGCTAACGTTGACTATTTAGTGATAGCTTATAAGGGTTGCTAAAGGTTATGTTGTGACAACTATTTCTTGGTCGGGAGCAGTGCTGACATTTTTATACTTTAGCCTAGCTGGCTCCAAATCTCTGCAGTCTTTTTGCTAAGCTATGCTATGCTAAGCTAACTGGCTGTCAGCTGTAGCTTTATATTTAATGAACAGATATGTGTGTGTGGTATCAATCTTCTCATCTAAGGCCGGATCCAGAATTGAATTATTTATAAGTTAGTATATTTATAAGTTTAAAAAAAAAAAAAAAAAAAGTCTTATACAATGATGGATAGAAATGGACAACAGGACAGCTCCCTAAAAGTGAAAACAAAACATTTTGATCACCCCCTGGTGGCTGGCAGCAGAATAGGTCATAAATCCTGCCTCCATGTTAGTAGATAGGACTTGGGACAAAATGAAACGTCAAAGAACATGTCAAGTAACTCTTTCCAAACATGATTTCTGTCATTTTAGGTAGCTCTTATCACGGTGATGTTTGTTCAAGTGCTCATTTTTCTGGTACGTTTGGTTTTAATTAGATTAGATGCGATTACAATTGGGCTTTGTGTCATGATTGACAGCTGAGCTATGCTCACAATTGTTATGGTTCAGACCAAATTACATCACCAGTGCAAGATGGCAGCGCTCATATCTGGGATATTTTGGCTTCAGTTTCATACAGAGGGAGGAAGGGGAGCCATCTTTATTTATGTCAATGGTCTTATGTGGCAAAACTATGTTAAATAAAATATTAATCATAGCAGAGTGTTTTTAAATACTTAAAGTAAATGAAAAAGGAGTCCTAGAGCCAAAGTCCAGTGAATATATCAGTGCCACTTATGTAAACTTTACATTTACTTGCTGTTGCGTCTTATTTAAAAAGCTGGCACAGCAGCCAGTGGGTAGGGGACAGTGATGCAACAGTAGGTGTAGGACAGAGCTGCACTACAGAGAGGAGGAGCGTGCCACCTCTCTATATAAGGCCTCAAAGCCTGTCCCTCCTGGATCTGTCCCTGGTCCTCCTCTCCTCCCCCACTGAGACTTCCAAACCGTATCCCTGTGCCCTCCTCATCTCCCATCACTCTGGTCCGAGGGGTCCCAGAGGTTTTTGTTCTTCTGCTACTGTCCTACCATCCCATCATCTCTCTCTCCCTCCTGGACGAGAGGGCTACCACGCCTTACCTGGCCTCCTGTAGAGTCACATTACGCTGAAGGCACCTACCTTTCTACCTGCACCTTTTGACTGCTTGACGCTTTTTTCTTGGGACAAGGCTCAAGATGCCAGAGCCCACAAAGAAAGGTAGGACTGTTGATAGTGAGGATGGGATTAGCAAGTTGCCATCAAAACATGTACTCAACATAAACCTGCTGCACTGCATGTTTTAATTAACTTTAAAGTAAATTTCTGTTGTTTTTTTATGATTCCTCTTTTGCTGTCTTTGTCTGAGAGGAGTCAGTTGATACTCGCTGCAGGGAGCTCCATCACTTGATGGCTCGTCTGCCAGCTCGTTCATAGGAATCCTCAAAGTGACTTTGACATTGGTGTTGTATTACTGATGCATGCCTGTTTCTACCAAGCCGGGGGGCAAGAGAAGATTTGAGGTTTATGAACAGATACTATTGTTACTGGGGATGTTGGCATACTGGATTGTTCTGTGTGATCCAGCTGGAGAAAGACACGGTGATGGAGCCCAGTTGGGGAATTTGTTGAGTGCCGCCCCAGACACAAGTAAAGACCAGTGAGAGATGTTGCAATTTGGATGAACTGGGCTTTATGAGGATAAACAATAATCTGATTGTGTTTGTTTTCCTGATGATTGATGGGAGACAAATAGGAATGGCCAATTTGGACCCCTCAGGCCTGCCCCCCGTGCCCATAATTCAGCTCCATATTCAACCACTCACAGCATTGCTCTGCCACACTCATGTTGGACCATAACGTCACTCATCTGTACCGTCATGTCCATCAACATTCCCTCTTAATCCGCTCTTGTCTGTCATTACGATATGGTATTACCCCCACCCTCTCCATTAGCTCAGCTCTTTGGGGGTCTGCCGTCGACACAGACATGCCCATGTAGAGGAAATGGAACATTTTGTTTGGGGTTTGGAAGCCTTCCTGATGAGAGCTGATACAAGTTTTTAATAAACTCATTATCCTCCAAGGGACAATTGATCTGTCCTTAGCTGTTACTGATACGCCAGGCATGATTTGCACATAAACACTAACAGAATTCTCGGCACACAGGACAGATATTTCTCATCTGTCTGTTCTGGAAGAGGTCTGTTGGTTTTGCTGAGGGTTTTTCCTGTTTTCCCTGCTATTTCTTTCTTCTTTATCTAAAGAGGGTCTTAAGAAATACGGTCCCATATGCTGTACAGCTTACAGAACCCTTTAAGGCATCTTTGTGATTTTGGGCTATATTTATAAATTGACATAAATAGATTTTCTTCCTCCTCGCCTTTTGGAGAGTGGGATTGCATTTTCAAGATTTGTTTCATGGGATCTATGACATGATGCAATACGATATGAAATAATATAGGATGCAGCAATATTGCACTAAAAAATGTCTCTATTCTATATCAAACCATGACAATATCAACCATATTACATGATAAATTATTTTATGATTTTATTTCATTCTATAAAAGGACTGCTGCATTGTTTTTGTTTCAAATTGTACATACCTAGGTCATGGCTTGTTACTTTTATTTTATTTGATTAAAGAAAGAAAGCAGATGCACATTAAATTAAAAGATAAAACAAATTTTATACAAACAAAAAATGCAGCACGTGAGATTTTTTTAAAGTTGTCATTCATCTTTGGTTTTTAATATTGCAATAAATATCGTATTTACTTTTTTACATGGTATTATTGTACCTTGAGTTTTTGGTATCGATTCGTCCCTAACGTGTTGCATAACGTAATTTAACATGACGTATCAGAACGGAACAGAACAAAATGATACGTTATGATACGATACGATACAATACGATACGTTACGATACGATACGTATTACTGCCGATTTCACTGGCAGCCAGCTACAAGCTCCATTCTTCTCATCCAAATTTTATCCCAGTCTTTTGTCGGGTCTGGGACTGAGAAAGAAGGAGGTGATAAGAGTTTGCAACAGCCAAAGGAAGCTTAGGTCAGATTATAAAACACAAATTGTCATTTTGGACTATATAAATAAACTTGAATACGTTGAATATCCATTGCCTTTTGGACAGTGGACATTCCATTTTCAAGAGATTTGATATGTTACTGGACGGTACGGTACGATACAGTATGGTGTGGTGTGGTACAGTATGGAACAGAAATGGAGCTCTTTTACTGGCATCGATATATTTGTAGAAATGAACCGTGACAGACTTTAACAGCCAGCTGCAAACTTCAAAGTCCCAGTCCTCACATCCAAATTTTATCCCAGTCAAAGATTTGGTTCATGGGAGCTATGGTACAATATGATACAGGAGGTCTTTCACTGGCACTGGCATAGTATATTTGTGGAAATGAATCTTGACAAGCATCAACAGTCAGCTGCAAGCTCCAAAGTCCTCACATCTCAGATTATATCCCAATCGCTTGTCAGGTCATTAGTGGTCAGAGGGAGTGGCACAGCATGCGGTAAGAGTTTGCAACAGCCAAAGGCTCCGAAACGTACATCTTAAAAACTGCATTAAGCTCAGCTTGGCCTCATTATGCACCTTTGTTGGTCTTGCTGAAGTTTCTTCCTTTGTTTTCAACATGTTTAAGTTTTCCTTATCCAAACTGAGAGTGTAAGGAAAGACCATGGTATATGCTGTACAGATTAAGTTTGTGATTTTGGGCTGATGTATATAAAATTTACTCAAAAAGTCAAGCCTTTTGGGCAGTGGGCATTGCAAGATTTGGTTATAGTACCATACCATGCCATACAGGAGCTCCTTTACTGGCACTGAAGTGAAACTTGACAAGTTTTAACAGCCAACTTCAAACCAATATCTCAGATCCAAACTGTATCTCAATCGCCTGTTGGGTCATTTGTGGTCAGAGGAGGTAGGTGGCAGGGGTTTGCAAATGCCAGAGCACACTTGCGTCCCATGATGATGTAAAGATCAGCTTGGCCTTTATCATAATGCACGTCTGTACTGTTGATTGTGCACAGTTGCCCCCACAGTGCTCATCTAGTGTCATAAACATCCCTGATCCCCCTCAGAGACAAAGCTGTGGGGAAATAGAGGCAGCGGATTCCAGTCTGCTACCAACACTACCCATAAATAGCCACGTAGTCCTGAGCAGCAGATAAATGAGTGTAGAAAAGTATTGTTCTTTAAATGAGTCTGAACAGCTGAAGTGGAGAAGGCCAGTGCTGTTGTTTTAGACACCCCACTTTCAAGCCTTTAAAAAGTCTGAACCAGAGATGACGGACTGGCTGAGTCTCCCGCGGATCTCTTGGGAGTGGGATTCTTGTCCCTGGAATAGTTCAGAATGAGCGCACTTTTAATCCCCATCCCTTGTTCCCTGCCATCTCCCTCCACAGCCGCCCAACCCCTCCTTTGCCTCCCCCTCGCCTGTGCCACACACCAAAACAGACATCTCCCTGGCACCCTCGGTCCGGGATGGATCACTCAGAGGACAGACACCTCGCTATCAACCATCTGACCCTGGGCGCAGAGGCCTTACAGTACTGTCCTCGCTGCACCTCAGTTTGGGGTCTCAGTTGTGGACAAACCCATGTCTTCACCTCATTTTTACTGTCACTACGTTCTATCACTCACCATCTGACACTGTCGCTTTGTGTTACAGTATAGCACCTCATAAATCAGACCTCGGTAAACTGCAGCAGCAGAGCCTGTCAGCAGCTAATTGCCACCCAAGTACAGCTCTCATCTCTCATCGGACACTTAACGTCTCATAAAAGTTCCTCGCTGACGTTCTCGTCTTACCAGAATGACTAAAAACAACGGATCACATATAATAAAAGAACCACTACAAAGGGCAAACAGTATCATCATTAATGTGGGCTCATCTTTATTAAAGCAATAAAGGTCTATATTAGGAAAAATTAAGCTGCCAGCAGTTTTGGCTCATGTCGGAGCCTCTGTGAGCCCTTCTGTCTGCACGCCAGGAGGGGCAACAGCTGAAAATACCTGCAGCACTGTCAGCTGCACTGGGAGTCCTCAGAGGTAAAACAAAACCTTTCTCCACTCTCATTATCTCAACGGTGATGAGACAGAGCCGCGGTTCTCGGGTGCATGATGTGACCCTGCAGGATTGTGGCCCGGTGGCCAGCAACGCATTGTTTTGAAGTGAGATGGCGGTGTGGCTAATTTTGACAAGGAATGTTCAGGGGGAATCGTTACAAATGGGGGGATATCGGAGGCCAAGAAGCGATGGGAGAAAATGGCTGTTAAAAATGGTGCATAGTCAATGGGCATACATCATGGAATTAGCGTTGCAGTATTCATAGACTGACTGCAAACAGCTGGCGGGGAGAAACGGAGACTCTCTATGAAAGGAACGAAGGTTTCTCTAAAGCTAAAGATGCTAAAAGAAGAGCGTCAAGTGTCAGAGCATTTCAAAGACACATCAGGCTGATATGATAAATATATTCAGCCATAGTGAGAGAAAGTGGGACACTTCCTGTAAAGCGTGCTTAGTTTGAGAAAGTCCATTTCTGTCTGTGTTTGGAGATATGCCTAAATAACTTCATGACTGAAAGAGAATCCCCTTTGTATGGACCTTTTCATGGACACCATTAACTATCTACACTGCATGAAAATCATGACTTAAACCTTATATGTTGCTCTCAAGAAAAAGACACTGATTAGAGGTCTGTTTTTTTAAAGCATTTTTGTTTCTAACATTAAAGGGTTACTGCTTTGTACTTTTCTATTTGAGTTTGACATGCTAGCTCTCCAGTTCTTGCTCTGCATCTTATATTCTCTGCAAATTAAAAATATTTAATTAAAAAAAAACAAAAAACATAGACACACATAGGCACACAGGCATCCCCGAAGAATTCAGGCTATTGTTGATGGTGTCCCTCATGGAGCGCTGTTTGGTACTCGACAGGTCCAAACTAGAGGTCTTCATGGGTCCAAAAATTCATGCCTGAGCCCACAAAGACCCAGAAATGTTCTACTCTGAAGCAAACTGGACCCATCTATCAAATGAAAGCTGGAACCCATGTACCATCCAAGAAATGCTGGACACAGACCTGATTGCTATTACCATCATTATCATTCTACTTGCCAAAAAAGTTGTTAAAATACATCCAGGTCTTCTGTTATTCCTCTCTTGCTGGCATGGCTAATTGACTTGTTATTTCATTTTAAAAGCCCACTTGTCTCACAGTGACAACTGACAAACGCAAACTGTGTAGAATCAAGCTTAAAGTTTTGTTGCATCTTTGATCGAGATAACTTTGACTGCCCTTTTGAACTATAATATTGATTGCTTGTCCACTGCTACAACTGCTAATGTTCGCATTGCGAATTTGCTGTCTTCTGTGTATCATTAAGTGTGGATCTGAACCCGTACCGGTTGTGGGTCGGTCTCGGGTTGTAGAGTTCAGGTGATTCTATGAAGACATCTAATCCAAACACATGATGACAGTCACTCCAAACATGTGTCACTATTCCCCGTACCCATGTCTCTCCGCAGCCATAGATGCTTGACTTCAGGCCAATAGTTATCAATTCAGTCTCCAGCATTCAAACTGTACCACATACAGAGAGATATCAGCCAATCTAGTTACTTAACAATTACCTCACTGCTTCAACGTGAACCCTGTGGATTTGATCAGCCTGACAAAGACGATGCTGTAACAACGTAGATGCTGTCACAGCACGCTTGGTACTGGAAAAATAATTTGTTCTTAGGACATTTAATCACCACAAAAGCCCCATGGATGTACCAGCTGCTAACAAGCCACAACATAAACTGAATGTGTTGATTGCCAGCACAAGAAAAGGATGCAGGCCTGAACCACAGTGAGCTTGACCAGTTTTCCGACAACTCTCAACCCATTTCCCACAGTGTCGTCCACTCGACTCAATTCACACTTGAGTCCTCCTCTTGTTTTAGCAACCATGCACTGGGCTTGGTGTTTAGAGATGGGAATTACAGCTCTTTAAAGGGAGCAGGATCTTAAGCTCCTTCTTTTCTCTTTATTTGTAAGGGGCTGGGGATTACCAGGTTTGTATGTGAAATAATCACTAGGATAATGATAGGGTAAGATCTGGATCAGAGTCAAACTTATACATTCCTCCTGTGCAATTTCATTTTGCATGTATGGACTAGGCTTTGTAGCACTAAATAAGTTGTTTTGCCAGACCTAATGTCAAGGATCTGCGCTCTAAACATTACACACAGTGATGCCATATTCTTCTGCATTGTCAGTGAATTTACTACTTTTAATTTACCCTCCATATGAAATGTGTTTGTAAATAAACAATACTTAATTGGAGGCTTTTCTCAGTGGGAATATGTTTTCAATCTTCTCCTGACTGGCTTTAGAGAGAGTTTATACATCATAACATCATATAGTTTGTTGATCTGATTGGCTGAATAAGCCTGTTACAGACTGTGAGAGACAGATGGTTCTTCCAATCACCTTCCAAGTATTTTTTGAAAGTGTTTGCCCTTTTCCAAACAGTTTCAAAGGGCAATCTGTCAGATGGTTTTGTGTAACAAACCATCTGGCCCTGTCAGCTTAGTGAACTTTGGGCACAACGATTAAAAAGAAATGTCTCTCACCAAATATGACCTGGTTCCTTTCATTTGTACCAATGAAAAGAAAATAAACAGATCATTTGTGAAGCGTGGTATTTCTGAAGCCACCATACATTCAACATCTAGTGAAAGTTCATGTACTTTTGAGACAATTAAAACTAGTCAGAGCAAGGACAGCGAATGAACAGGTCGCTCCAGATGTTTCACTCTGAAGTTCCCAGACATCCTCTCATAGCTCTGTGCTCCACTAACCCACTAATAACAAAAGAGGCTAATTTTTTAACCCCGTCATTGCGTGCCAAGGGTTTGTATGGATGCTTTGATGTGTTGAGGCATGTTACATCCAAGCATGTTTCTGTCGCTACCTCCCCCACCATTAGTTTCATAAGTCTAGACGAGGCAGAGGGCAAACAAATGGTGTGTCATGGGGGCCTTCGTCATAATCAGTTAAGACTACGTGGTGTCTAAGCATGAGGAGCCAGTCCTCCCACACAAAGATGATATGGCTTAGCGGTGAATGGATATCAATACAACAGGTCAATGTGCACGAACTGAAAGAAGTTTTTGGGTGCTGATTGCATTAAAGAAATGCTGCATGAGAGCTCGTTGTCATGTCTGACAGTGATGTGTTTTGTTTTTCTTTCTTTAGATGAGACGCCAAATGGCCAGCCAGAAGGTGAGTGGACGGTATTAGACATCTAATCTCCCCCGTCACCTCACAGTCTAGCAGATAATAGCTGCACAATGTATGCACAAGAACAGACATACAATCATCAGTAGTTTGCTTAAAAACAAACATAGTTGCACAAGTGAAAGAAGGACAAAGACATCAAACACCAACCATCATCTGCTCTAAGATGTACAGACAACAGGGCAAAACTGAGCTCATCGACACATGTAACATCACAGCTCTGAAGTCGGCGTGAACGTGCAAACACAGGCTCATAGGAGTGTAAATGTGGAGCCAATAGTCGGCAGTATGGATGTGCTGCCGTGCTCCGGAGTGATCTGCGGCAATGACCAAGCCGTAAGCATCTCTGACATTCCTCTTGCCAGCCAGCTGATCCCCCCTCTGTTGATTCAGCTGACGCCCCCCCGCCGTCCCATGTGAGCAAGGTGCTGGCATGCAATTGGCTTTCTGCCGGCGCTTGGGTTTGACCTTGGAGCCGCAGCATCTTGAGGCTCCAACATGGCCGGTGGGAGAGCTCAGCACTAAAAATGTTCCTGGGAAAACTCATGATTTGTCAGATAAATCATTTCTCCAGTTATTTCAGAAAGCCAGCAAGATCTTAGCGGTAGCATACAACAGCTCATGATTTCCAGTTTTGGGCAAGTTACTTGGAAAATGTACGACTCCTTTTACTCATTACTAATTACTAAACATAAAACATAACTTTTGTATTTCCTACCAAAGCGAACATTCATTACACTTCTAATTTCCGAGCACTCCAAACACCCACACTGACACATCATATATTCTGTATTTGTAGAAACAGAGAGAATAGAAGGTATTTACTGGAAATTTCCTAAAACAATAGTTTTATACAGTCTCTTGGTTTTATATTGTATATATTACATATATATATATGTATATATAAACCAGCTAAGAGGACAACAAGTAAATAAACATCTTTTGAGCTACAGAAGGTTGCCTTTTGGTCAAGGCTAAACATCTCTCTCCACATCACATCTGTGTGACTCAACTAAACTCCTGTTCAGACAGCGAGCAACTTGACCTGGCAAAATGTTGTACTAAAAGAGCATTACTGCGATGATATAATCTCTTAAACTATAAATAATTGAATAAAATTATCACATTGTTCTAACACAGTACAAAATAGACCGGTACCCAACTCAGAATTTTGTCAGTCGAATCAGATTTGGCTGTTCAAATATTTGATGATTCCTTTTTTAAATAGATACTATCAAGCAACGCTTTCCTGAACTGCCAGATTTTTGAGCAGGTTTTAGTGGGATGTTCAGGGTGAGAACGGCGTTCCCGTAATATATATAATAATATATATCCGTCGTGTCTGCAGCTTCCTGTTACATATCAGTTTGGGAGCATATCTGGGACTTCAACTGTTCAACTCCCAGTCAACTTAGGGGTTTCTCACTGATGATTCAAATTTTCGACTGTCAAAGGGTAGCCGATTTAGTGGTAATTTGAATTTTATGATCCTGTAAAGCCATTTACAAAGCAGTTCCTCTCATTGCCAATTCAAGCACGCTATACTGCAAAAGAAATTATAACACGTTTACTTAAGGTGTAATAATGAATGCACAACACTGCCTGCAAGTATTGCGGTGGTGCTAAAACAATCAATAGGTGAATCCTGTAGGCATCTTCAGCAAAACCACCTCAACACCTTGGTACGATTTTAACTTGGTGTGTTTGTTAATGTGCATTTCAATTATGAACATTTGCATAATCCTAATTCAAACATATTAACAGCACATTTTTTACATTTATATGAAGGAAAGTAATCTTACAGAAAGTTTTTTTCTTGTTTGTGTTGAATCAAATGTGAGAATGGTTTGAAAACATGTTATTTCTTCTTAAAAAGTGTGAATGCCTACATGCAGGCAGGTGAGTGGGTGTAACTATGTGAGTTAGAACACATTTGTGTGGTTTTATGTGTTTGTGTACGTGTGCTGGTGTGTATGTTTGAGTGTGAGGCATTGCAGATGCTGAAGCTTTGTGCTTTTAAAAAGCAGCTGTTCCATCCACCACTATATATTTGTCACATGCTCAGAAAGTGTTGCCCCAGAAAGTAACGGTGCCCCGCCCCTACCTGAGATTTCCCTGGAGGTTTCTCCACCCCCAGGTGGGTAACCCTGACGCCCCCCCGACTCCCTCTTCACTTGCCCCCAGAATGTTTCGTTCTTTTGCACATCACACTCACATCACGTGTTCGTTTGGTGTGTGTCATCACGATTTTTTTTCTACTTAATTCACTCTTGAGAGGCCTGAAACTGCACTTTGTAGGTATGGTTGTTCAACACATCGTTTGTTCACACAGAAAAGTCAAGGTTAGCTGTAAGATCACCACCACACTTATTGTGCACATTATCCACATGCCTGGACTTTTCTACCTGCGTTTATGGTGCTGTCACTAACTCTTGCTGTGGCTGTATTTGTGTAACCGTATGAGTCATCATACAGGAGGTACAGAGGGATTGGGGAAAGCCGGGTTTTACTGACTCTGTTGGCTCTAGTCAAAGGCCAGCTGTCTAAATTTAATGGTACAATCAGATCAGATCAGATCGTTTACATACTGTGTGAATCAGTAAATCCCTGCCTCCTCGATCACTTTACAGTATAAATATGCAATGACCAGATAAATGCTCCTTGGTGCACCTGATCAAAACATGAGACACCATGGCATACCACAGTTTTACTTCAACAGTATATTTAGAACATAGTTTACGCATTTTGTTAATTTTAAATGATTCACAGGCAGGATGGCAGGCGACTGTCAGTGCGTCAGTCTGTCAGTACACCACTTCTGTCCAGACTGAAACATCTCAGCAACTATTAAATGTAATTCCATCCATAATCACAAATATTATACCTGCTAAACATCAGCATATTTGCAGGGCAAGTTAGTATGCTGGCATTATCATTCAGTTGAAGGAACCACTGTTTCCAAGCATCACAGGGCCACTAGTGTGGTTGTACACTCTTAAAGTCCACATGAAAGAGTGCTAGCTAAGTCAGCTAGCTGCACGGCTAACTTAGCTAACAGCAGTAGCGTACTGTTGGCGGTTAAGTTAGCTACTTTAGCAATAAGTAAAGCTGTCTTTGCATCAAGAAACTAAATCACCTCAGTACTCTACTGCCTGTCAGTCCCGGTCCAGCTGCATTCACTGACCACAGTATTTTGGGGAAACAGAACAAGATTTGAGGTGGCAAACACCCAAAGACACACCAACACTGTTCTTGCTTGGTAGTTATGAATCTTAATTCTGTTCTGCTGAAAGTTTAAGATTGATTGATTGATGAATGTCATGATAGTATTGGTTAAAATCATTGATAAAAATCATGATGTGAAACCCTGCTTTTATAGCTTCAAATAACTAATTAAAACCAAACTGTCCATGACCAATGTCCCATCTATTAAAATGCTCTAGCAGTGGATTTGTAACCTATACTGCAGCCAGCCACCAGAGGGCGATAAAGATCATCTGGTTTCACTTTTGGGTAGCTGTTTTGTATTTGTTTGGCATATTGTTACATAGGCACACAATATAACAGGCATTCTGCATTTCATGTGGACTTACCTTCCTTACTCAAACATCACCATTTAGCATCGGTTATCTGGTCATTAGCAATTTATAACCACCTCATTTGAGCAAGCATTGTCTTGCAAGGCTGCTGGCAGTTGTGCTCAATGCTTGCTGCTCCAGCCTAGCGCTTTGTCTGCTGTACAGAAGCGGTAGCAGAGGGGAAAGAGCCAGTAGAGACTGATGGGAAGGAACCAGAGCCCACAGAGCCTGAGCCATCACAGGCTGTGGTGGCTCAGGAGCCGAGCCCCACCGAGAACGGCTCAGAGCAACCAGAGCCTAGTGGGGTTGGGGTAAAAGAGCAAGCAGAGTCCAATAACGCTCCTGTAAAGGAAGAGAGCCCTTGCTCTCCTCCCCCACCACCTGGTAAGTATGCCTCTGAAACATGAATCAATCCCATTTCTCTCTCAAAATTTGCATGTTTACCCCTTTAGCTCTTAAATTGCCACTGAAACAAGCCCTGAAAATCTTACTAGTCATTTCAGCTCAGCAGCTTAGCAGCATGGCAAAGCTGCTTTTTTAACTTAATGTTACATGATCTCAAACCAGATTTACTCTCAGTTGAAAACTAATAGATTACCTTTACTTCCTTACTAAGAATGCTATGGACTCCTACTGATTGGAGCCATGCATTGATTTAAAAACAGTGCTCTAATTCCTACTTGGCTTTAATTGCATGCAGATTTAGAGAAAAAAAGAAAATTATTCTTGCACCT
The DNA here is from genome assembly GCA_027495735.1 of Lutjanus campechanus. Classification (NCBI taxonomy): domain Eukaryota; kingdom Metazoa; phylum Chordata; class Actinopteri; order Lutjaniformes; family Lutjanidae; genus Lutjanus; species Lutjanus campechanus. The sequence continues at coordinate 23,993 of JAJHUR010115846.1, read as the reverse complement.
GAAGACTTTATGGTGCAGTAATACATGGTGCAGTGTCAGAGTTAGGAAATGCAAACTAATCTAGACTAATAAATAAAGACTAATAGATAAAGTATTGATTAAATCCTGAAATGGCAAACTGAAAGTGATGCAATTGGTGTGCAAGGTGAGTCATCAAACTCTACTCTTTATTCTAAATCTGGAAACATGAATGTGTTGGCAGAACAGCAAGGCAACAGAAGCAAACCAAGACACACTATATATAATAATGCAAGGCGGCCAGCTGGTTTCCTTATAGGTGATAAGCAGATGTTCTTTGAAGTTACACAGGATTTCAAGCTTTCGTTTGGCTTGGCCAGGAGCATTTCCCGCAAGCTGCAGCTGCTGCTTAAAGGTTGATTTTTTTTAATTTTTTAAAAGCTTGTGCTTTTGTTTCGGCAGCTTCAGAAGCTTGCAGCAATGAGCACAAAACCTTCATAATCCCACACTGCTCTTCATCTCAGACAAACAATAGTTAGAGTCTTACGGGACACAAATCATATCATCGGTTGAGATTTTGGTCTCATTCTTATCCAAGAGCTGCATGTTATCTTCCTTCCACTGAAGTCTTGTCCCGCATGTGATCAACGGCCTTGTTGGCCTGCCAGTCTTGTGTCTTGTTGGCCTGCCAGTGATGGACTTTGGAGTTTTTTGGATAGGTGGGTCTATATGTCAATGACGCCTTTATTGCAGATGATGATGATGCTGCCGCCACTACCCAATCCCCAACACCCCAAGCAGGTTGGTACCTAACAACCCTTACTACTTCCTAATTTATTCCTCTTCACCTCGCCCTTTGAGGACGGAGCTCTCACCTTAAGTTAGGCTCAAATCACGTCATGAGTGCTTTGAAATTTTTGAGAAGAGCTCCAAAAGTTAGCGGTATGTTTGTATGGCAAGTTGTTAGATGGTCAGTTATATTGTGGCATTATGTAGGGATCTGATAATAGCAAAGTAAAATGTTTAACTCGTACAACAAGTTTGTTTTCTGGTGTAAAATGTGCAACTCAGCTTCACGGGTTCAGTGTCTTAGTCTTTGGTAACAAAAAGACTTTGGCACAAATCTACTCCACAGTTGAAACGGTATATTTTTTTCTTACGTTTTTACTGTCAAATCTTTAATTATTCTGATGTATGTCTGTGCACTGACATACATGTAGTAAATGTGTGACTTTTTACTTGCAAAATTCCTACAAGCACATCAACCTTTATTTACTCATCTCAAATAAAGGTATGGATGTGGAAATTCTATCTCACATGTATATATTACACATACAAAATAAATACATGGTTGCTTAACGTGTAACATGCATATTATTATTCAATACATTGTTTACAACCTGTCAACTGTCTATCTAATAAAAGGGAATGCTGCTGAATTTTAACTTTTGAATATGTTGATTTTATGTCCATGTTTGATGAACATTAAAATATTTTATGTAGCTATCACTACCATATGTTTAATTTTACAGTGAATCATAAATTTAGCTCTGATTTGTAGCTGTTGGGAGAGAACAGATCATGCTAACAAATAGCTAACGTTGCATTTCAAACTTTTGTGGGCGTTGGCATTCCCTTTTATGTTGATATACTTTCTTTCTCTCTATCTTTCTTTAGCCTCTGTAAAATACTCAGATATTTTGTAAAATTCACTTACTTGCTGTCTTAACCAATCAATAGCAATTTAATCTTTGTGCATCAAAAAGTAGCTAGCAGCTAAAACTAGCTCAGTGATGTACGTATTTAGCCTAGCTTAAAGACTGCAGCAGAAGCAGGGGAAAAAGCTAATGTTAGCTTGCATCTAAATTAATGGAAAATAAGCCTTCTAATAGCTTGAAAACAGTCTTTTTTCATATTTTACCTTGTTAGCTACTAAGCTAGTCCCCAGTTTTGCTTAGATTTGGTCAAGTGCAACCTCATTATGTGGACATCTGCTAATCTACTTTACGATTCATAAAATATCTCCAGTGTGAGGCAACTGTTTGTTAAACCATAATATAGAATTTTCTATTCCTACATGCTAGATACACAAATTAATTTGTAAATAAGAAAGTTTAGAGTTTGGAAAGAGGCACCTTTGACGAAGCTATGCTAACTTTCCCTTTCCATTAAGCTAAGCTAGGCTAAATATTGTGCCACCACTTTGCTGTACCTGTAACTGTGTCTTCTCATCTAAATCTTGGTAAGGCAGCAAAGAAGTTAATTTACCAAAATGTCAGAGTATTGTAAATTATTTTGATTATATTTTAATTCTACTTATAGTCATATGGAGCTTAATCATTTGGGACCCTATTAGAGACAATCCTGGATGCCTCCCATTAAAAAAGCAAAATAAAGCAGCTGTAGGCTACAGTGGGGAAGTTAACCAGACATACATTTACCAAACCAACGAGTAAGTCATTATCCTTGATGCCTTTTGTTTTGTAAAACAAAACCTTCTGATAGCAAGCTTTTTTTCTCTCTTTTGTTTGGCTTGTCCAAATACATTTATTCTGGTTTTACAAAATAAAGGTCTTCGAGGGGTACGTGGTTGATTTGGCAAATGTACATTGCGTTATCTTCCAAACAAAAAGACGGGCACACAGCTCCTTCCCCTACGCTTTTCAGTGGGAAAACATCCAAACATCACTGGTGTAGACGCGATATTCAGCAACCGCTCTAAAGTAGTTAAGTTTATCCTGATTAATTTCAATGATGACTGTGTTTTTTTCACAGAAGATGCCAATTCACTCAAGAAACTCTCAGTTGAGCTGCCTAGTAAGATCCTTCTGTTAAATCCTACCACCATTATACCACCAAACCAGTAGTCTTCTCTAAATCAGAATGACCCACTGTCTGAATGTAGGAAACATGCTGGAGACATGTTTATTTAGATATTTCTGTGTGTTTAGAAGTTATCTTTTCAATAGAAGAAAGTGAAGATGTTCACAATTTCCTTGCTAACACATTACCATGCATCTATTTACACAAATTATAATAAATTATAATGCCAATCAGACTTTCATGATCATGTTTTTTTTGTTTCCTGTGCACATAAATAGCCATTTATGTGAATAGAGGTGGAATTCTGATCATAACAATCATATCTTTTTTTTCTTTTTTTTTGCACATTCCCATTCAGACTAATCCAACTTTGATTCAGAATTCCTGTAGTCAGTGCTTGCAAATCTGTAATTGCTTGTTGGCTTTATTTTATTTTTTTATGCGAGTGTGCTTGCTTCAGTGGACTTTACAGTACTATTTCTTACAATATGCTGTAAATTTCTCTCTGTCTTTGTTTAGATGATAGCGTCCCTGTGCCAGCCATGGGGAGAAAAGACTCAGGTAATAAAGTGGTAGTCAAAAAAGACTCCTATGGTACTTTTGTTCATTTTCCTCCATCACATGGCGCCCTTGCCAGCTGTTTGGCAAAATCCAGGTCTATTTGTCCAAAGACTATGATGTGCAACATGACAAAGATTGTTTTCCTGACGTATCGTAGTCCCAACTCTTCCTGTCCTGCTCACCACATGTAGGACATAATGGGGCTTTTAGGAAAATGAAATCTTTTTCATTTGCATTAGAATACAGGACCTAAACTCAGCAGGGAGCATTTGATAAAATGTTGTCAATGGTGAACTTGCATAAAAATGTGAAGACAGGCCCAGACTACATTAACAAATTCAACTAGACCTGGATAAGAACTCTTGAACAGTGTGATTCATCCACATTCAGACCTCCCACTGGTAAGAAGACTGGAGCATCAGCAAAAGGAAGAATTTACAGATAATCATAATCTTTTATATTCTGCAGAAAAAGTCCCTTAAATGTGGTCTTTAATGGAAATTAAAGACCCTTTCTGTGTTTCATACTGTCCGTTTCATGCTTTCCATGTTGCAAAGAGCTTAAATAATGCTGCCGTGTGAGGTGTCATGACTGAGTGTGAGAAAAAGTGTCTGTCTGTCTCTCTGTCTGTATAATTCTCCTCTGGTGAGACTAAAACTTTCAGATCGAAAGTGAAAGGTGGGTGTATGAATTCTTCATCTGAACTGCTATATTTTTCCTTGCACATTGACAATGGAGAGCACTGTGTCACAAATGCGTTTCTCCTAACTGACCAGTGTGGTCTCTGGGAGAGGGACAGGCCCCAGAGGAGCTGGAAAAGCCCATCGACACCCCACCACTGTCCACCCTGCTGATAGAGAGACCCCAAAGTGCCACTGTTAGTGTGGGTGAGTATCAATCCAACAAAGGCAAATTAAACAACAACTGAATATGGTAAAAAAAAAATAAAAAAATAAAAAATAAAAAAGTATTCTGTAGGCTGTATGGTAAATATGTAGCTGGATCCAGCAGCTTATTAGCTTAGCCTAGCATGAAGACTGGGTATGCCTGGTTATGTCCAGCTGTAACAAAATACTCCTACCAGGATATTTAAAGCTCACTAATGAATATGTTGTGTCGCAATGTGTGGTTACGTGTTTATTAGTGAGCTTTAGAGGTGATGGTTTGAGTATTTTGTTGCCTTAGGACAGAAACAGGCTAAATTTTTCCCTTTTCTAGTTCTAGTTCTAGCTTCTTCTGACGGCCTATTGTTCCGAAACTTCAATTGACAGAAAAAATGTCCCATTATGTCCATCAGCCAGTTATCCCCAAAACCCATTGCATTTTTGATTGCCTACATGTAACGGTTTTGGTGATGGTGTTGTGCACCAACTGAGGTAAAACTCCCATGATTTTATTCCAACAAAGGAAATTTGTTTTGGACAGTAAAACTGCTTGGAATGTAGGTTGGCGTAAGCCCAGGAAGTTAGCCTATTAAGGGCAAAAACCCCACTGATTCAGCACCATGGACAGGGCCAGAAGTCACTAAACTAACAAAGGCATGGAGAATGTATGGGCTTTCGCTCCAATGGGACATTTTTTGGGACTATTGGGGTTTACGTTAGTATATTGCTCCCATGTTTTACTTAATCAGCTTTTAGTTTGATTTATTTACTGGACATTTGCACACTGTTGTACACCTTTTCTCTGTATTTGCTGTGTCTAAAGGTGGAGATGTCATCTTTGTTGCCAAGGTGGAGGCCAAAGATCTCCTCCGTAAACCCACTGTCAAGTGGTTTAAAGGAAAATGGATGGACCTGGCCAGCAAGACGGGAAAGCACCTTCAGCTCAAAGAGACCTTTGACCGACTCACCAAGGTACTGTACAACAAGGCACCAACCTATCACAGTAGCGACACTAATGAAGCCTGTTACACCAATTCTTATATATCACCCCCTGGCAGGTCCACACATTTGAAATGCACATCATCAAGGCCAAAGATAACTATGCTGGAAACTACAGGTGCGAAGTCAACTACAAGGACAAGTTTGACAGCTGCTCCTTTGACTTGGAAGTTAAAGGTTTGTTAAAGCATCAGAATTTAACCATTTTATTAATTCTGTTATGTTCACAAAGAAAATACAGACTAGAATATGTGCTGTTACTGTCTTACAGAGGCTGGACAGGGCACACAGAATATTGATATTCGATCAGCTTTCAAAAGAAGGTAATGAAAGAAGTGTGATGCAACTACAAGACATGTTGATGTTGTAAAGGAGCCAACAGCTAAGAATTCAGTATGCTACACTACAGTATTTCCTTTTTTTTCACTTAAACTGAACAAAACAAGCCATTTATTTCAGAAAACAAGATCTCTGACAAATTATTCATACTAATGAATGCTCCTGAAAAGTCAAGAAAAGAAGTGCGATGAACATTTCACCATCAAGTAATGGAATTAAGTGTGACAGGATGGTTGTAATAATGTCATTAACCTTTCTCAAAGGTAATTACAAATCAACCAGCCGACTCAACGTGTAATTAAAGGCCAACTCTTGCATTTTGAATCTCCCTCCAAACAATGTGTCTGGAAAGCAATGCAAAGCATCCCGGTTTGACAATGTTGCCGCTCAGTAATGTTGCCTCAACATTGCAGAGACGGTTTGGCAATATTGTCTGGGACGGCGTCTGAATCGTCTTACACAAAACACCTCGTTTTAAACTTTTATCTGGAAAAGGAAAAAAAAAAGGTTTTTGTGTAAGCACCAATCGTTTGTTAGCTCGGAGCTAATGGGTCGATTGGCGTCAGAGCCCTTGCTTTGTGTTGCTCTTTTAGCATTGTTTTCTAGTGCCTGTTTCTGTTTCAGCTCTGATTAAATCTTTATTAATCTCTCCTTGTTAACAACAGCAGTGAAGGACAAGAAGATGCAGGGGAGCTTGACTTTAGTGGTCTCCTTAAACATAGGTGAGAATCACATCCCGACCCTGAGTGGATTTTGTCCTTTTCAGTATTTTTTTAAACCCTTTTTTTGGATGTGCTTCTTTTATCTTTCTTTTTATAAATTTGATTTGTATTAGGTTGCTGTATGAGTGGCACGTACATATCTACAGATGATACATTATGCTATACCAGGGGTTTTCTAACACTGTGGGCCCCCCCTCTTAGACAAAATTGAGACATTTTGAGGCCAATTTGATATAGTGGCCAAACTGTGTAATGACAGTGTGCGGTGATGCACTGTGACCCAAAATTTTTTTTATCTCATAAGCTTACATTGTGAAAGAAACAACCATCAACCCCACAAAATGACCATTCGGACCAGTATCGTTAGGAAAGACTAGAAGAGCAGCACAATTAAATTGTTTTATTTTGAAGTTAGCCACTTTGCCGTAGGAAGTCTCTACGGAAGTTGGCTTCTCACGCCATGTAGCATCTCTCATAGGAGACAGTGTATCCAGTTCTCTTAATACATCCATGCGCCTCCCTAAGACCCCCGTTTCCACTGATGACAAAAAATATTGACAGTGCAATCTCAAAAAAGTTAACATCATGGATTTTTGCCAGTCATATTACTATGCTTTTTGTAGATTTTGGACATATACAGGCATTTTTCATTTCATATTGACTTTAAAGTACGCAGAATTAGTTGTTAGCAAGTCCTGTTTGCAATGTAGCCATGGATGTACGTACAACTATCAATGGATTACTGTGATACCGAAGAAAACTTAAAAACCAGCTGAGTCTCAGGCAAGTTCTGTTACAAGGAATTACTTTTTTCCTATGTCTTATGTACATTAATTTGGACATTGCAGCAATCAGGCTCTAAAGCCAAGTTTATACAGATAGCCATATCCTCTACAGACTCCTCTGTAGACTCACGTGCAGCTCCCCAGAAATGTAACTACACATTTCAGTAATGCAGACCACAACAACTGTGGCTGCTCCGCTCGGTAGCATCCCATTTCCCTCAACAAATTTCTGGCTGCTCCTTCATGAGTTGCATGAACGCCAAACCAAGGAGAGGTTAATTTTGGAGGTCTGTACATTTGTATGAGCGTTCTTTGCCACATTGAAGTGTATGAAAAACTCAACACAGTGGCATAGAAACCCCACCTCCAACTAGTGTTTTGGTGGTACACCTGATACACCACCGCAGAATTATAAATGCTCACAACGGTCTTGGCCACCTGCATAAGCTACAGTGTAGGCTCTGCGGGGGTTTGCTTGAGGGTTTCAAATACCCAAATTCCCTTTCACCTCATGCAGTATCTATGCCTCATGTCTCTCTCTCTCTGTGTCCGCACCCCCCTGGGAGGCTTGCCCCACAGTTTGAAAACCTCTGTGCTATACCAAAGCTCAAAATAAACACCATGATGCATATTTCAGATGATACAGTGCAACGTTTCAGTGTGAGTACAAATAGTCCTATGGGCAGTGACACTGTTCACCAGCTAAATTACAAATTTGTTGTGGGCTTGTCTCTTCTTCTCCCCTACATATTCAGAAATCAAAGGTTAGTAGAGAAAAACCCATAGGTTTTAAAACGATTAGACCTTACTGCGGGTGAGTACTATAATCCTGTAGATTCCCCAGCATGACGTGTAGCTCTAGGAATTGGACGAGCAAGAGTGTTGGCCTACTGTAGTACGGTAACACTTCATTTGAAGGCAGCATTCCTAACCGCTCTGTCAGCAATCATTGATGATGGAAATGGGCCTTGCATCATAAACACTCAGGTGACGGCTCTTCATCAAGCCATGAAGCCAGACGCCACCTTTATGAGGCAGAGTGCCGCATTTTGAATCATTAATGAGGTGCTGATGGGCCACGGAGAAATGATGCTGTAAAATAGTGTTATCGCTACATTGTCATTTTATTTCAACTTAGAAATACAAGGCAAATACCGCCATGTTTATTTCACCTTTCTTCATAATTGCCTGAAAATAAACGGATGAGAAATACAAACGTATAATGGAATAATGTTTTACGCTATTCACCTCCAACCTTTAGGACATTTGGGAAAATGTCTACGAATGGCTGGCTGAATGTTCTTTATATAAACTAATGGATACACTCATGTCCAGGGCGAGGTGTTTATTAACTCGGATCTCACAAATCTAACATCTCTTAGACACACTTTCATCATCTAACAGTCTCGGAGCATCTCTGAAGTGATCACTCAAACCAACAACAAAACAAAGGGATGGGCCAGTTTGTAAGAGCAAAATGAAAAATCCTCACTGAAAATCTTTGTTGCAGGTTTTCCCCAAATCCCTGCATGCTGCATTTCAACATAGATAAACATTTAGCATTAAAATGTGCTGAAAGAGACATTTTTCTCACAAGATAGGAACAAAACTGTCCCTTGTTGATCTGTGTCTGCTCTTGTCTGTCATTTTAAACCTACAGGTTTCTCTGTCCCGCACTTACTCTTCTTAAGTCTAGTAACTGTGTCGAAACTACATGAACCCAACCCAGATTTTCTCCTTTATTCAGCTCCCCTTTAATATTTCCCTTTCATCCCTTTTAAATGCATGCTAGAAACCTTAAAAAGCTGTTTTTATTATCTATTCAATTGTAACCCTAAATGACTTTTCTAACAGATTCTTCTAAAAAAATATATAAATCACATTTTGGTTATTCCCTGTGATTGGAGATGATAAAAATACTCCTGGCATTGCATCTAACCAAGTCATTGACCACAGAACGATAGCTAGACAGCTTAAAGCAGTGGTTCCTGACCTGGGGTTGAAGACCCACGCAAAAAATTGCAAGATGGTTTCCGTTGTCAAATGGTCACAGTTTGGTGATGTTTTGGCAGCAAAACTACCTGGTTAGGTTTCATAAAATATCATGATTTGGGTAAAAAGAAGTACTTAAATAAAGTTATGCTGTGTTTCGTTACGCTATGTTTTGTTAAGTTATGCTGTTTCAGTACGTTATGTTATGTTACATCACATGACTTAAGTAAACATGTAGTTAACGTTGTGAACTGGTCTCAGTTTGGTTGGGTTAACCAAAACTACTTAGGGTTTGGAAAATATCATGATTTGGATTAAAATAAGTACGTTGCGTTACGTTACGTAAAACTTTAAATAAGTCAACTTTGACCTTTGGTTACACGCAGGACACAACCCATGGTATACTAGATGAAAGTCCTGTGCTTTACTCATCCATCTGCCCCATCCTCCTCCCTGTGCAGACTTTCCTGCTCTCCGTACTGCTCCTCGTAATTACTACGGCAACTAGAGGGCACTGCCTACGAAATGTAAAAATATAGGTCGTAATTAGCTGTTTTCTCAGAGACCAAAATGGCTGTTTTTCTGGTGAGGACTGCTATTTTTCTTTTGTGGAATACTAAACATTTTTTTTTTACCTCTTCAGACCTCTAAATGGTACAAAAGAAGATTCCACTTTGACTAAACATCTTACAACTTACAGACATGCGACCAGGGGGGTCAAAACCAAAAAAAAAGGTTGGGAACCATTGGTTTAGAGGAGTTGTTTTCAATGTCCCTTGTAGATTTCTGGTATTTCTTTTTATAGATTAATTCCTGGCACTTATTACCCCCTTTTTTAAATCAAAAATAATCTATTCAGACAATTTTAGGCTAGCTGTCACAGAACTGTGCACAACACAATAATTAAGTCTTCCTAATTTGTGCACCATACTTCTTTTTTGAGCATTTCTGATTAAATCCTGGTGGATTGACATATGAAAAAAATAACATACAGACACACAACGTCTAAGCAAATTCGAGAACACCTCTGTGTTTTGTGTTAATAGTGCTTCTACTCCGTTACAGTTAACATTTGGCTCCAGCTGATGCCAGCACACACATAGACAGCTCATCATGCCCATCCCTTTGTGTGACATGTCCTGAGGAACGCTCTCCAGGGAAATATGCAAACTAAGATGGCAGGGCAGAAATTTTAATCAAGTAAAATAAACAGTTAAAGCTCAAGGGTTATCTGCTAACCCTACCAATGCCTCTAAAGTCTCCTATTCCGGAGGTTAGTTCCTCAGGACACGTTGCAAACACCAGCCTATGACTCTACGCTCACAATGTTCCCTCGTATCCGGCACCACTAGGGAGCCAAAACAGCAGGATGACACCCCAGAGGTCGATGTGTGGGAAATCCTGAAGAACGCCCGGCCAGATCAGTACGAAAAGATTGCCTTTATGTACGGCATCACAGATCTGAGAGGTCTGCTGCGGAGGATGAAGAAGATGCCAAAAGAGGAGAAGAAAAGCGAAGGTAAATCCAAATTTTGGACGTGCTGATGAAGTCCCAGTTTGCAGCTTGTTCAGTGGCCTTATGCTTCAAGGGAATCTTGATCTTGGTTCAGTCTTAAAAGGAATAAAATTACCTTTAATGATCTGTTATCTTTTCAAAGCATTTGCAAAGAAACTAGAACCAGCGTACCAGGTGGACAAAGGTGGAAAGATCCGCTTGGTGGTCGATCTGGCCGACCCCACAGTTGAGCTGAAGTGGTACAAGAACGGGCAGGAAATCAGACCCTCTCCAAAGTATGTAACAACATTTTCTATTCGGTTTATCTTCTGTCTTCTCCCCCGCAACACTGCACAAATAAAACACATTTTTTAAACAATGTGTTTCATTTGTGGCGTCGCTCCGTCTTTACCAGTTTTCTGGTATTATGTGTTCTTGTTTTGTCACCACCGAAAAGCACAATGGTTCACATGTTTTTCCATCATTCAAAAACATGACCTACATTTTAACAAACACCCCAATAGAAATATATTAAATCCAAATAGTGGCTTAGTAAGACAGTATTTGCAGTGCAACCTGCAGCCCACTCTACTGTGAACCATTGCCAGTGAACAAATAACGTTCTCTCGACTCTAATGTGGCTCTAATCAGTCTCCATACAGTCTCACACACATATATTAGGAACATTATGAATTCACAAGGCTATATAACGAGCCCCAGAGCTACATTTGGGTGTAAAAGCAGTGTATGATGTCAATTGTTGCTTTCAATTGCCATTAACTGTATATGTCCTCCTCTGTGCAGGAAAAAGGTGGTACCTCCTTCACAGGTCTTTAATCAAGTCTGGCTTTGACACAAAGTTAAAAGTACTTTAACAAGTGATTACTATTGAAACTGTAACAGCATCAGCCGTATTATTTTGTAGGAGTCATGATTTAGTTTTTTACTATATGGCTTAAAGGATATGAGTAATGGTTCTATGTGTTTTGCAAGACTTTGATGTAACAAAGTGATAACACTATTTTATGATTTCGGGAGTATACAAAAATAGTATATAGCTAGCATAAGAAGCATATCTATAGAAGTGTATTAGGGCAAGGCACAAGGAGAAAAAATGAGAGGAGGAAGAATTTCTTTAGTTTGCATTTTGAGAATGATTTATTTTTTGAGTTTGACTTTGTTCATGACATTTTGGTTTCATTTTCAAAATGCAAAATAAAAAATAAAATCTTTCTCCTTGCATTTTCCCCTTATTTCAGGCCCTAATACTCTTTCACACATATTCCTCTTTGCTGACAAAGCCAATTAGAGGGCATCACTTGAATAGCAATGTCTATATCCTGCAGAATTAAATTAAAATAGAGTCCTAGAATAGATAGAAGATCTATTGAGATTACGGACTAGTAGTGGTATAAACTAGATTAAAAAAAATTCTTGCTAGCCTTATGTACAAGAGCTTTAGTTCAAAGCCAGACAAAGTTAAAGCCATCTGGGAGGTTATTGCTGTTTTCTGATTTTGGCCTCCTGTGGCGTTTCCTCCAGGGCTCCCTGGCCCGAAGACTCTTGTCTCTCTTATTTGACACTATTGCTGTCTATGTATACCCCTCCAAGCATGATGTCTCTCTGTCTTTGTCTATCTATCTGTCTGTCTGTCTATCTGTGTGCCATGTCATGGTGCTCTTTCCTGTCTGCCATAATTACTTCCTGTACCCTCCTTGTGCTCCGGCCCCATTCTGGCTCCACTGCCGACCTTAAGTCAAAGGAAGTAAGTTCATCCGTCCAGTTGATTCTCCCCTCTTCGTGTCACAGTTTTGGTGTGATCACCCCCTCTGTCCTCTGTCTAGCCTGATCCTTGGGTTTGTGAAGCGCATGTGATGTATGCTGAGTAAATATGATGATGCAAAAAATTTTGATTTGAAGAATTATTTTCGGTTTCTGTAGCCAACAATTTGTGATAACTTCGTGCATATTGGCTGGCAAATTGACTTGTACGTAGCGTAGATGACTAATGATGTGACTAATGGACTTCCTGTTTAGGTATATTTTTGAGCATAAGGGCACACAAAGGATTATGGTCATCAACAACTGCTCCGTTAACGACGATGCCGCCTATTCTGTGGCTGCAGGAGACGAGAAGTGCTCCACAGAGCTGTTTGTTAAGGGTATCTCAATTATCTGTTCATCTTTATTTACTGCATATGACCAGACATGCTGCAGATCTGTCAGTGCGCCTTATTTCATCATCCTCTCTTGTCTTACAGAGCTGCCAGTTAAGATTGTTAAAGGTATTGAGCCTGTGAAGACCACAGTGAATGAGAGGATTGAGCTGGAGTGTGAGGTGTCAGAGGAAGGTGCTCAAGTCAAATGGTAAGAGATTTAAAGATTAAATGTGGTGCAAAATGACATACTTTAAATAACTTCTCTTTCAGTGTGGACAATGCATTTTCCATTGCATGACACCAAGTTATGCGTCACAGGTTCATTTATTATGCAGCTGATTGCTGCAAGGCAGAACAAAAGAGGAAGCCACTGGTTCATCAGAACAAAAGAAAGGCCAGTGGACATGTTAAACATGTTTAATGTCTTCAGTAAAGTGAAAGAGAAACCAAACTTGTATAGAAGGACAAGTTATGCCACTACTTTGTGTCTGAGTGCGTCGAGATCGTCGGTTATTACCACTCATGAAACTTCACAGGTGTGTAGTTGAGCTCAAAATCAAGGTGTTTAAAGATGGGTTTGGGCTGAGCAAGGGCACCGGAAGCTGGGGGTAGGAGGAAGAGGCTGATATGTTTTTTAGGCCACGGGATTCCTGTGGGATTACAGCGGGATGGGGTCAATCACATTATTCATCACTGGACTGGGGCAGAGCAGGAAAAAAAGTTGATGGGAGTGAGCGGGACGGGAAGCATAACAACAGTGAATCATTTTTTAAATATAAAATAGGCAGTTCTAACATGAAGAACCACATTTATTCATTTTTAATCTTTTCTGTCTGCTTTGATGGCTGGTTGCAACCATCTGACCAGTGCATGACATGTGGACCGTGGATTGACAGAACGGGATGGGGTGGGGAGTCATTCGTCTGGGACTATTGGATTGGGACAGGACAGGAGTTGGGGAGTTGGATGGGAAAGGAGTGAAAATCCACTCCTCCACATCATTGGCAACCCACTTTAAACCATAAATAAATATATCATATAAGGAATAGTCAATGAATAAAGAATCAGTATTTACATGGACTTAAATGGGGCAGTTCTTTCAAGGAAGTCCCTCTGGAAATCAACTATTGGTTATAAACTCAACACAACACTAAATTCTGATAAATGTCTCAGAAATTTGTTTGTATTTCATTGCATGAAAATTGTTTGTGTTTGTATATCCATGGCATGTGGCATGTTCTTCATTCTTCAGGATGAAGAACGGTGTTGAGGTTCCAACAGGAGTTCGCTCCAGATACAGAGTGAAGTGTGAAGGAACAAAACACTTTTTGGTGATTGATGACGCCTCCAGAGAGGACACTGGGACGTACTCCATCATGGCTTCTGGTGGCACTTCTGAGGCTCACGTACAAGTTGATTGTATGTAACATCCCAGCCTTTTTGAGAATATCTGTTTGCTTGCACGCTTTTCAAAGGAATCGGTATTACTAATTAGCTCTGTTCTGTTCTCATACTGTTAATTAGTGAAACCGTTGAAGGTGTACCAGGACCTGCAGGACATGACGGTCAAGTTGGGTCAACCCATCAAGCTGCACTGTGAGATTTACCCCGGCAACGTCCCGGGTCGTTGGTACAGGAATGGACAGCTAATCCAGCCCAACGACCGCATCAACATCATACACAGAAACAAGTATGTAATCTCTGTTAAACTCAATCAAAACTAATTGCAAACCAATGCTAACTAACATAATTCTGGTTTTCCAGGGTCCATCGTCTTGAAATTGAGACGAGCTCCCTTCATGATGCAGGAGATTACACTTTTGTACCTGAAGGATATTCACAGAGCCTCTCTGCCAAAATTCACATCATTGGTACACAACTGCTGCTTCATTGGATTGAAATTTTCTGAAAGTCATGCTCAAAACACTTCAAAGTGATATTTTTTATGATTTAATTGTCTGCAGACCCACCAAGGGTGCACTTGGAAAGCTTGAACTTCCCAGACAACACGGTGACAATTGTGGCAGGAAACAAACTTCGCTTGGAGATCCCCATCAGTGGAGAACCAGCACCCAGGGTGGTGTGGATGAAGGGAGAAAGGGTCAGCTTCAGTCTTTTTAGTTTGTTAAAGGATCATCTTCTTTTTTTTTTACTCTCAACAAGTCCCAGGAAAAGACCAAAACCAATATATTTCCTGACTTCCCTATCCAGTCTCTGTTCCTCAGGCCCAAATTCACTGGTTCCTACTGAATACAGAAATCTTTAAAAACTTTTTTTTTAATCTAAAGAACAAAGACTAAATAACTTCTTGAAACAGCTGGGCACTATCAGTTTTATCAAACATTACTGAAACAGAAGTAAATGCTGCATTTGACAGGGACTATTTTCAGCTGCGGATTAATATAAATTTGGTGCTCGAGTGAGTGTTTCCAGCAGCAGAAAGGAGTGTGTGTGTTCACGGTAATGAAGGACATGTGCAACAATGGCTCAATGATTTGTTTTTTATAGTTTTCGGACAAGAATTGAGTTCTACACTCTTAGAAACTCTACCTGTTCTACCTGGTGGAACCTCAGCCGAGGATCTACCCAAAACCATTTTTGATCCAAAGAACCCATTTTTGGAAGCACCATAGAAGGGTTCTCCTTTAGAACCTCGCAGAGGGGGTTCTTGCTAAAACCATTGCAGATAGTTCTAGGTATTACCCTTCATGCCGGGTTCTAGGTAGGACCCTCTGAAAAGGTTCCAAGTGATACCTTTTAAGAGGTCAGGCTTTGGTTGCACAGACTAAAGTTGGTTTTGGTCTTTTATTGGAGTTTCTTGACAACAAGAAAAATAGAATATCCCCAGCCGTATGCTCTAAATATCATCTGTTAGTCTTTGCATGTAACTTTTCTGTCTTGCTTGTCCCAGGTGATTCTTGAGTCGGGCCATCGTGTCCGAGCTGAAACATACGGAGACCAGACCAGTCTGACAATTGAGGTCACAGAGCGGGAGGACAGTGGCAACTACAAGATCGTCCTGCAGAACGAGGCCGGTGAAGCCACAGCCAGCGTCAAAATCAAGGTTGTGGGTAAGCGAGCGCACGACACTTAAATCAAAGGACCGTGTGGGGATTTGCAGATTTGTTTCTTGAATCTTCAGCATGGCTGTGCTGTGTTGTCTGCAGACATCCCTGACCCTCCAGACGCTCCCTTGGTCCCAGTGGTGGGTGGTGATTGGTGCTCCATGGCATGGGAACCACCAAAATATGATGGAGGTTCACCAATATTGGGTAAACATTGCATCTTACTTATTAAGTTCAAAAATGGGGTTGTATGAGGTACTTATTCATAGTCAGTGTATTACCAGTAGATGACAGTCGACACACCTCCAGTTTGGAGAAGCAGCAGGAGTATTTGTTTATGAAGCTTGGCAATGTACTGCTATAGACAGAGTCAGCAGGAAAATGTATTTTTGACACCTTAAAAATCAACATCAGTTTAGGTGTCTAGGCGTTATATTTAGAATATTTCCACCACTTTATCTTGCTGTCACAGCCTTTTCTAACAGGAAACCAGTTTAAGATAAGCCAAATATTGTTCTCTCTCTTACTCAACCAGTCTCCCTTGACAAAACAATCATTTTACCTTGCAGGAACATGGGAGTTGCTGGTCTACTAATGCCTCAATCTCTTAGTTTGTTTGTGTTATTGTGTGACTTTGGTCAATCTGAACCCAAGTTTTAAAACATAGAAGCCACACAATAACACATACAAACTAACAGATTGAGGCAGCGGTAGACGAGTAACTCTCATGTTCTGCAAGGTAAAATTACTGATTTTGCCAGTGGAGTTTGGTTGGTTTGGAGAGAACACCATATGGCTTATATAAAGGCAGTTTCCCGTTGAAAAAGGCTGTCTGACTGTTTAAAATATAGCGTACACATATTGATTCTTTAGGTGGGCCTTTTCTTAGGTTGTCCACAGCAGTATATTTTACTTCCTACACTGGTATTCCTGATGCTTCTCCAAACTTGGGGCCTGTGACCATCACCTACAGTAGGTAATAGACTATGGATAAGTACTTCATACAGCCCTACTTCAAATAATCTGAACTACCCCTTTAAGTGTATTTTTTGACCAATTTTCTCAAGGCTACTTCGTTGAGAGAAAGAAGAAACAAAGCTCCAGATGGATGAGACTGAACTTTGACCTGATCAAAGAAACATCATTTGAACCCAAGAAGATGATTGAGGGAGTGCCGTACGAAGTGCGGATCTTTGCAGTCAATGCCATCGGCGTGTCTAAGCCCAGCGAACCATCCAAAGCCTTCACTCCCCTTGGTGAGTAGCCCCAGTGTCTCCATGAGTATCCACTTAGCAATCTTGAACTCTGGCCTTTGAGCTGCCTCTGCCAGGAAAGTATTACACAAGGCTTCAGTTTATCTAACCAACCGTTTCATAATAATGGAGGAAATTTCAAAGAGTGGCCTGTTGATTGTGATCTGCCCTTGGTACCCCGGCGACGCAGCTGTTCCTCCCGTTACCCCACCATCCCAAGCATTCTGACTGTGACCTCCACTGGACACGCAGGAGCTTTAGAGGATATTAAATATGTCTTTATAATGGCTGCCAAATCATCTGCGGATTAGAGATTTAGGAGATCAGGTCTGTCAGAGGGTTCAATAGGAGTTAAATATGATTCAGAATACAAGAATAGACGGCAAGAGCGGGGACTAATGAGATCTGACAGGGAGATTGATAGCATACCAACCAGAGAGAGAGGCTCACGTGTTCTTGACTTGTCAAAATGGATGTTTTCCGATCTCGTTCATACCCATTGTTAGAAAACTGAATGGGGAATGGTGGCTCTGACTCTTCTGATCTCTAAAACCCTCATCTCCACTCAGCTGTGACCAGTGAGCCCACCATGCTGGTTGTGGATGATGTCACCGACACCACTGTGACCATAAAGTGGCGTCCTCCTGAGACCATTGGAGCTGCTGGTCTGGACGGATACTTGGTGGAGTACTGCATCGAAGGAAGTGAGGAAATCTTGTAAATAAAGTGAACAGACTGTGAAACTTAGTGAAATCTTTGGTTGCCAATCTAAACAACTACCAGGTAGTCCCTCAACAGTCAATTTTTTAGCTTTTGTACCCAGACATAAGCCTCTTTCACTCATAGTACCAGGTAAATTAACCATTTAGTCAAGGCTAGTAAGAAGAACCATAAACTTGTTTTTCATGGTAAACAGTCCCTTCAGGAAACACAATTCACAATTCATGGGAAAAGTGGACAACACATACGTTGTTTTTACATAAGTTTACATTTGGCCACCAAAAACGTACTTTGGCCACCAAATTCAGGGGCTTGGTAGCTTGTGGAACCAATGTTTAAAAATATTAGCATCTATCCCTGTTCATAGCATTGTGGTTGTTTGTACATACAAAGAATAACATGACATAAGACACAAGAATGACAAAAATAGTTGTGTAGAGAATGAACTAGAGGAGTGCACTCAGTAGAGTGTAGATCCCGGCCAGAACTCATACAGATCTCAAACAGAATTTGGTGCAGAGGTAGACAGAAACCAGAGACGGCTGTAAACAAATTGTTTTCCCACTGGACTGTTTTTTTCCTCACAGCCGATGATTGGGTGATATCCAACAAGGAGCTGACAGAGAAGACTAAGTACACCATCACTGGACTGAGTCCAGGGTGTAAAATCTTAGTCAGAGTCAAAGCCATCAATGCTGCTGGAGCCAGTTCTCCAAGGACCCTTCAGCACTCCATCCTGGTCAAAGAGGTTATTGGTGAGCTCTGAAACTATGAGATTGTGTTCTACAAATAAATTTGAACGTTTTGGCTGTAACTTAAAAAGTAAATTTCTTCTCTTCTTCTTCAGAACCACCCAAGATCCGCGTCCCCCGCCACTTGAAGCAGACGTACACTCGCAAAGTTGGAGAAACAGTCAACCTTGTTGTGCCATTCATGGTAAAGCGGTCTCCCTCAATCGATCAATCTTTGCGGCGCCTCTGAGCAGACTAATAAACCCTGTGTGATGTGTGCAGGGCAAACCCAGGCCGAAGGTCACCTGGCTGAAGGAGGGACAGCCCATAGAGCAGTCGCACGTCAACATCCGCAACACAGACTGTGACAGCATCATCTTCATCCGTAAAGCAGAACGCAGCCACTCTGGAAAGTATGAGATGACTGTGCAGGTTGAAAACCACGTGGACACGGCCATTATTGACATACAAATCGTAGGTGAGTGAATGGACCCTGCTCTTACAGAGTATCTGAATTTAGTTTCCTCAAAAAAGGTCCTTGGAGGTATTAAAAAGTCTTAAAGTTACTGGAAACTGAAGTCCACAACATCTATAAAGTATTAATTAGAGATTTTTGTGGATGCTTATGAGTAACACTTTCAGATTGTTGTAATTGCTGCAAGTTTTGTGAAGTTCACCCCTTTTTTTGGTTTTGTTGCAGTTTGTATGAGGTTTCTCCACATTTTTGGGTAAAATGCCTGGACTAACAATGTTTTGTCTGGTTGTCAGACCTACCTGGGCCTCCTCAGTGTGTGACGATTGAAGACGTTTGGGGTGGAAATGTAGCTCTGGTCTGGACTCCTCCGAAAGACAGTGGCAACGCTCCAATCACAGGCTACACCATTCAGAAAGCAGACAAAAAGACAATGGTAGAAGATCGATTTTTAAAGATGAAATTGCAAATGATGTGCATTCAATATTTACATTAACATGCTTCGATCTGCTTTATAGGAGTGGTACACATGCATTGAGCACTATCATCGCACCTGCATCACCATCACGGAGCTGGTGGTTGGGAACGAGTACTTTTTCAGGATCTATGCGGAGAACATGTGTGGCCTAAGTGAAGCTGCCACCCAAACCAAAAAGAGCGCCCTCATCGTCAAAGAAGGTAACAATTATTGTCCTTTTAGAGAGTGAATGTTCTCGGAAAGCAGTGCAATCGCCCATCAAAATGGTTACTAATCATTTCTGATGCGGGGGAAATGCTTCCAAAGTCAAAACTCTGCTGAAAATGTCATTTGAGTTGTTGTTTAAGTATTTCTTCCACAGCTGTTATTTGAAAGGCTCTGTCAGTGATGTTTTCCACCCTTAAGTGAAGCTGAACAGCCTCACTTGCAAATCTAACAGGGGTCGGGCTATGACTGACAGGCCTTTAAACAGTGGTGTTGTAGACTCAGCTGATGATAAACCAAAAAACGTTGTCTTTCCCTCATCACATAGGGAATTTCCCACATGATACCGCTCAGCACCAGTATCATGCACGACCCCATTCCTTTACCCTTGACCCCACAGGTTTGCAGATGAAAACGCACGACTACAGCGACCACGACTTCAAGGAGGCGCCGAAGTTCACGCAGCCTCTGATCAACACTTTTGCCATCGCCGGCTACAATGCTACTCTTAACTGTAGCGTCCGTGCCAACCCAAGGGTAGGTGGGAGAACAGCAGGTAAAAGTGGTGTTTGTGTAGATTACACGTAATACTCAGGTAAATATACAAGTAAATATTCAATATTAAAACTGAAACTTTGTCTGCTAGATTAACATCATTCTACTGATGTTTCTGTTGTCTGAATGCAGCCCAAAGTGATCTGGATGAAGAATAAGATCGCCATCATCGATGACCCGCGCTACCGCATGTTTAGCAACCAGGGAGTATGCACTCTGGAGATCAGGAAGCCCAGCCCCTATGATGGCGGCATGTACACCTGTAAGGCCATCAACGACCTGGGAGAGGCCCAAGTGGACTGTAAGCTGGAGGTCAAAGGTCAGTGTGGACCAGGAGGCGAGCTCCGAGTGCCTCTCTGGGTACTCGTCTGAATCTGAATCTGGTTTCCCAAAGCTTTTCTAGGTTTACGTCTTCATTTTTTGTAGTGCTTCTTTCCAGTGTCTCTGGGGATTTTTAAGTGTCTCCTCCCTTTTAGGGACATTTGCTTCTTTATCCTAAAAAGACAAACAAGTAGTGAGTAATAATCACTCAGTAACGAGTGTAAAGAAGCAAAGGTGACTTTGGGGAATCAACTCAGGGTACAGTGTTTGAACTGTGTGTTGCAGTCTACCAAAGGGATGACCACATAAGCGGTGGACATGTAAGTATCTGGATTGAGTTACACCAGCTGTTCGTAAATTCTTTATAAAGGTCTTGTGCAAAGTTCCTCTGAAGCTCTGAGTAACTATAGTTTTTTGTCATTAACTAAGTCAGGTTGCACCATTAAAACTTAAGGAGTGCCTTTGCTGGTAGAGAAAATAGTGATATGTAAATTGGTTGCAAGGAGGCATCTGTAGCGCTGTCAAGTCAGAAAACAGAAGGTCACTGTAGCATCGCGAGCTCGTTCCAGCTTTTCCATTATTTATAGATGTATACATGAATAAACATGTCAGAGTTAGTATCACTTTGTTTAGAGCAGGACTGGGAGATATCTGATTATGCTTACCTACAGGTGACAGTAGTTCATTCAGGCTTATTAGCATAACGTTTTGTACATTGAGGTATATTGTGTTGTTTCTGTGAAATGTAAATTTAAATTCTCCCATTTTATTAACTTTGTCAGTTAGCTTTATTAGCTGACAGTTATACCAGGCCGGTATTAGCTCAATGAGCTACCTGACAGTTATACCAGGCTGTTACTGACTAATGTATTAGCAAGCTAAGCCCCCATGAGTCCTATACACAACTTTCCATGTTGTAATCACGGGTTTAAGTTCCATTTGAAGGGAGCACCTATTTGCTCACTTAGCTTACTGACAGTTACTGTACACAAGTTAGTAATTAGCTCAATTAGCTAACCTACAGTTAAATCAAGCAGTTATGTGAATATTTAGTAATAGTGGTGGGTAGTACTTAAAATCTATACTTAAATAAAAGTATGATTACTCTTATTGAAAATGACTCAAGTAAAAGTACAATTAGCATTTGTGAAACCTACTCAAGTAGAAGTTACAAGTTACTTTCCATATTTTGAGGGTGTATTTGTGAAAGTAAAGTGAATATCAACGATGGCGTTACATTAGATTAAAAGCCCAACAGACTACTAGCTAAGTAACATTAAAGATGAATGTTACACGTGAACAATTAACAGATCTTCAGCTAACGTTTGCTAGCTAACTGGTACTTAAATATGCTTATGGAGGTAAGAGGAGTTTTTAAAAGCAGAAAACTCAGAGTATTCAGGAGGCACAGCAAGCACTTCATCATGTAGGCTAACTGTCAATTGATTGAAGACAGTTGTTTATTTTTCTTACAGGCAAGCTAGCAACTTGTCATGGTGCTCCTTGCAAGCCTGTGGTGCAACCCAGTGATGTGTCTCCACCTATGTTAAAAATTAGCAAAGTTTGAAATTATGAACAGCTGGTTTCACCATTTTCACAATACACACAAATAATGACATAATAATACTATGTTTCATGTCATCTGCGTGCAGTGCACATAATATCTGGTGACACTTTTCCATCACCACCACATGTAAAGATTTATCCCCCCTCCCTGTCCTCACACAACTCTTTCCAGTCCAGTCCATCCACTCATTCTTGTTCATCATCACAACACACCACCTCAACACACTCTCACCAGTCACACCTCAGTAAGCGTAACACAGAGCTGTGATGTTGTTGTGTTGTTCTCCACAGATTCTCCAGTGTCTTCTTTATGCCACACAGTTAACTCCTCATATAAGAGTTCAGTAATAACTCAACAGTATTCCCTGGTGCACACATATAACTCCATGTAAACATTTTGTTAACCCCCTCTTCTCTTCTTTCTCCCCCAGTCCAAACTCAAGAATTGTGAATGTATGTTCTCATATAAAGGTAAGCTTTCATATGGTTTTGGCATATGAAGCTTATTTCATTCATTATGCATCTTTCAGCCAGCTTGTAATCTCGCTTTTCCCAGTTGGTGGGACTGTAGCAGCTGCTTCCCTTCCTTATGAAAGCAGGATCCAGAGAAAGAACAAGTGAAATCTGGCTTTAATGAAACAAGGTTTGCATGACAACTTTTGCCGAAGTTCTGCTCAGCTGGCTGACTTTAACAAACCCTGACTGAAATATTTGAATTGATTGTCATGGTTGTTGGTATGAAATGATGTGAATTCAAAGACTACCTCTCATGTATTTTGTGCCACAAACAAGGTGAGTAGAACATTTTACAAACTTACTAACCTATGCCGGCAAATCCTGAGTAGCATCTGTGGAATTTTATGCTATGTTGGCATAAGGTCTGCATAGCCTTTCTCTGGTATTAAATAAATCATACGGGATCTTTAAAAAAGCTTACTAACACTAGGTATTTTCCGTGTTTTGTTTGGAGCTGAGTAATGACGTGTATGCTCAGTAAGAGACAGCACAGTTCCTGTTGTAGAGCCATCCCTTATCTCACAGTGGTGGAAGTACATTTAAGTACATTTACTTTAGTGCTCCAATAACAGGAGAGAGCTGATTACGCTACCATATATTTTTATTAAATATGTAACTACACCCAGTTAGCTTAGCTTAGCTTAACGGAAACACCATGGACCTCTAACTCTTAAAATACACTGCATGCGAAACGGCTCCGGAACGACTCTGCTCCGGAACGACAGCGTACTCCGCCGTCCGCCAACTCACACATGATTCGTTTGTGATCTGTTTGGTGCGGCTCCGATGATAGGTTAATTTTGGATCTCCAGAATCAACTTCTCCTCATCCATGGTGTCAACGGGGTGAAAAGACGCCTGAAAACCTCTGACCTGTTGACTTCAGGTCGGCCCCGCCCATTATGACGTGTTCTTGTAATGAAACCCGATCCGCGGTGAACACGGAGTATTTTATTTTATATTTTGTAGCCGACTTCCCTCCCAGCACAATCTGCTCTGTGCTGCTTGATGCGCCGTGCTCCGGCGTCCGGGAAAAATAGAAGCTCTGCGTATGTGTTGCGGAGGGCTGTCGGACGCCGCAGTTGTTCTGGAGCCATTTTGCAGCGGAACCGGAGACTGTGTGAGCTGACACATTGACTAAAATTGAAACATTCCGGAGTCGTTTCGCATGCAGTGTATTTTAGGGGTAAAACTTTGCATCAGGTTGCCTGGCAACCACAGCGAAATCCAGAATTATAGCGAAATCCAGAATTTCCCCGGTGCATTCCCCAGTGCAGTTTGTGATATTAGCGCCATTCTTTTGTTTGATTTTACAAATTACTTCATTTACGATAAATCAAGTAATTTGGTGCAGTAAGTGGATTGTTATCTGTGGATCTGATCTAACTGCCCAGCC
>JAJHUR010115844.1:29050-59933 GCA_027495735.1 Lutjanus campechanus | reverse complement strand
TGTGTCATGAGGTCTGTTTACCTCTTCCTTTGCAATTTCAAGCTGTTCATCCAGCATTTCATTGCGTGTCGTCAGCTCTTGGTTCTGCTTAAGGAGGGACTGACCAATCCTCGCTGCTAACTCAAGGTCTCGCTCTTTCTGCAAAACGATACAGAGATAAACCATTTATGTTAATGGACAATGCACAGTGAGAGGGATGCACAATAATGTCAAAATGCCATCAGTATTTGGCAGAAAAGAACAAATACAAGAGGCCCCATCGGAAAAAAACTGTCAACATTAGCTTTTTTATTTTTTGCCCAGTGAGTGTGAACATTTTGAAAAGCATTGTATTTCATGTCATCAGCCAATGGGCTATCACAATAACAGCGAAAGAGAAAAATAGTGAAAGAGAGTGAAAAGAGTAATGATATGTTGAAAGGAGAGACTTGATGTTCCTTGCAGTTAGGTGGAAAAAAATATGTGCACATATATATTGGTATTGACATGGGTGTTCAGCCAAAATGAGTTCCAAAATATCGTGATATTGGATATCTGCAAAAATCAAAAATTATGCATCTCTATATACTGATATAGCACATTTATATTTTTGAAAAATTTGACAGCACAATCACACTTCAACCAAGGAAACCACAATTGCAGTTATGCTTCTTTCACCAGAGTTAACTGACTTTCTTCTGATCGCACTGACAGAAACAAGAGTGCTGAAAAGCGTGACAAACAGCGATGTTCAGCGAGCCAGATAAGTTTAATCCCCCATAATCCTGTTCATCTGTTGTGTGTCTCTCTCTTACCTCCTCCAGCAGGTGGGTGACTGCCTTGATGTCATGATACGTCTTGGTGACCTGACCCACTCTGTCTGAGCACAGCACTGTGGGAGGAGGGAGAGAGGGATTTAATGAATGGAGGAACAGACAGAGCTGCAGAGCGTACACAAAGGATCCTGTAATAACACAGCCTCTCTTTTTGTGTTTATGATGAGATTATTATGGGGTTGTGAGCAATAATAGCCAGCCAGTGGGGGAGCTGTTTTGATTTTGACTGATTTTTTTAAACTTTTGCTATTTTTTAACCAGCTACTCAATGAGCCAGCATTAACACAATAGAGAATAATTATAGAACAAAGCTTTTACTTATAAGAGAGAGAATGAAGTTTGACATCCACTTATACTTTATGTCTTCACATGGAAATAAACAACTTTTTGCTCTAACTCATTATCATGTAGTTACTGCTGATTAAATAGTGAAATGGCTATAGAATGATGAGACCATTCATCTTTATATTGGTTCCCTATACACATTGCTTTTATCAGTCAGTAACACTTTATAATATCATCATTAATAGATGGTTAATTCCTAGTTTATTAAACTTGAGTTAAATTATTTTAGTTAGTTAACAAACACTCAGTTCATGTTTATATATATACTTTATAAATCATTTATTATGCAATTGTAAAGTTTTATAAAGACCATCCAAATAATGTTTATAGTTGCACTCTGCAGTATGTATTGACCATTTACAACATATTATAAACATCAGTAGCAACTTTATAATAACCATCCAGATAATTTTTACAGGCAACATGTTTTCACTGCCAGCTCATCAAATACAGCAGTTTGGTTAGTGGTCCTAGGCTCCTACAATGACGTTGTGTGTACACCTGTAAATAAGCAACATCCAGGTAGA
This sequence comes from Lutjanus campechanus, assembly GCA_027495735.1. Taxonomy (NCBI): domain Eukaryota; kingdom Metazoa; phylum Chordata; class Actinopteri; order Lutjaniformes; family Lutjanidae; genus Lutjanus; species Lutjanus campechanus. Next base: position 58,246 of record JAJHUR010115844.1, on the reverse strand, counting down.
CTTTCAAAATAAAGGCACAAAAAACTACTTGGGTAGGTTAAAAAAAAAAAGATGATGCTTTGGGCTAAAATAAGTATGTTACTTCACATATATAATGTAACCTAAGCAAGTTACATACATAAGTGCGTACGGTGCTATAATCATCAGTTGTAACGTTAATAAAGTGTATATATATGCAGTTATATATAAGCAGTTTCAGCATATTCAAAAAGCAGTGCTGTTAAGTCTCTTTGCCTTTGATTTTCTATAACAGTTTGTGGTTTTCTGTTCCATTTCTGGAAACAAAACCAGATTATGGATTGTGATTCATTATTATTTAGGCCTGATATCAACTTGTAACAACACCAACGACACATGCAGACTGAAAACAGTGCCCTGAGTAGCTCTTGTTCCTGCTTCAAGTTTCCACAGACCACAACATCTCCATGCGGTCAGCCAGATACTGATCCTCTTAGCTTGATCTTTTTTAGCCCAGATAAGACGCCAATAAAGACTTTGTTCTCCTGGGCACCAATATAGCTCGACGGGGAAGACTGCCAGGGCTGACCAGACAAGGTGTTCACACCGTCAGGACATGTAAAGCATGGAGGGGATGACAGCGACTGACTTATTGACCTGCAACTTTGTTTACATCCTGGAGAATGGTTTGTTGATGTCCACTTCACTAGTCAATAAGGGTAAAGAGGCGTGGAAGTCATTTTCTCAGGTCAAATGGATCTAGTGTTGACGTGATTCTCAAATGAAGCCATCAAGGAACTGGATGTGAGCCAAGCACAGAAAATCTATTTGTTAATTATCCAGATTTCATCAGAATTTCAAAGGTTCTTAATTTGTCTACATAATTTATAAATAATACAAATAACTTTCATATTTTGTTGCTTCTGGATCCCCCTGTGGACAAACGTGGCAGTGTTTCCTCCACCATAAACACAACATATGTCAAAAATAAAATCGTCTCAATAAAAACCTCCTTCATTTTAACTGGCTAACTAATGTACTACTTGTTGGCTTGTTTCATCTAAGAGAATCTGATGTAGGTTATATAGAGGTATCATTAATAAATGACCATTTTACTAGTTTCATAACTAGTAAAAAACTATTTGTAATAGTTTTAAGTACAAAAATGTGTTTTAATTTTGTGCCACTTTTAAAATACTACCTCCAACTGTAGGTTTCATGCTTTTGGGGCAGAACTCACTGGTTTAAAATGCATATTTTAGCTTCTTTTTCTCTGTTTATGGATGTACAAAATTTGCCTGGACAAGGATGTGATTCTGACTGACACTGCATACCACTAAACTAAAATCAGTTGTGTAATCTTCCTTTGGCAGAAAGCTTAGCTCTGACTAAAGAGATGGGAAGTTGCCACAGAGCAAAGTAATTAGATTGAGGTCCTTGAATTTGGCCTGCAAACACAGTGATTGGGTAGCTGTGTCAGTGTCTAATCAGCCTAATGGAAAGAACCTAACCTTGTGCTGAACTATAGCATTGTAAAGTATCCTGCAGCTGCCCATGAATTATATACTATTAAATCATGCCTATAGCACTATGAGGTGATTTGCTGTGAGGCAGAGTTTGTGTTGCCATTCAGCAGATTGAGACAGAGTAACACTGAACAAAAATGTTGGACAACTGTGATAGTGAAAATATTTTAAGCTATCTTTGCCAGAAAAATGTGAGGAAGGCAACAAACAGTAATGCACATCATGATTCACAAGTATTTCTTATTATTTTCTCAGTGTTCCTTTCAATTGCTTGGTATATGTATATGTTAAATACAAAATATAACATTAAGAAAACAGCCTTCTGAGTAACTTTGCATTGTCATAGTGGTGCACAATCCATATAGAAAATTATTATTACTATTTAATACCATTACAATTTATTCCAGCTCAAAAAATCACTACACTGGTCACTGCACTGATAATCAGTGAATTTCTCCCCTATAAAATCCATATCTGTCTCAGAAATCTCATATCTGTTGAGTTCTACTAAAATGTGACTAAAACTAAAGGTGATTTTCATCAAACTACCATGCATAAAACTAAATCAAACTTTGTTGTCAAAATAAACACAGCTCTTGGCTATTTACCAGGTCTGTTGGCATGGCAGCAGGGCCAATTAACTTAAACACCGAATCTACAATAGCCATTCTGGTAGTTATTAAATTCTGATCATTAAATATCTCTGAGATCTAAAAAGCCAAATGAGATAGTCTCCCAAATTCTAAATCTTAATTTTAAAACCAACATGGCAAGGCAAACTCCATTCATATATTACTTTAGCACTAAATGGGTAATAGTGTAATTATAAATACATTCAATACATTAACAAAGCTTAATCAGATAATAGCTCTCAACTTCCTCAAATCCTATTGCACTTAAAGTGGATTGCAGTAGTTGTGCTAAAAGCAAAGTCAGCAGCAGGACTGTGGTCAGCGGGTTTCAGATGCTGTGTGTGTACAGATACACACAGACAAAATAATTCAGTTCACTATTAAGTCATTCAAATGTTCATGTGAATCTGCCCCAGGAATATCAAAGTGAAGTACTACTGCTGTTCATTATTTACAGGGTATATTCTGTTGTTATTCATAGTCAGTTAATCAGTTCATGTTTTTCGTGGTATGCTGAATGGATCATTGGCACTTGAATGAATGAAAGTATTCAATTCAAGTCAACCACGTAGATCTGTTTACACAGATTAACAAGCACCTAAACTGTACACCCATTAAGCCTAACTGGCCAAAATACCTGATCTATTTCCTTTTGACCTGACTGCCAGAGCTCAGAGCCGATCAGGGGAAGAGATGCCACAGTGCCAGCGAGAGGTTTAAGGGTTTGGGGTGAGCTAAATCCTGGCAGCTGAACCCTGAACTGCTGGCCTAATACTGTACCCATGGATGACCCTCGCTCACTTAGTATACTTATGACGTCTGTTGTGTTGTGGGGATCAGACAGGCATGGATGAGCTCCAAGAATAACATTCCCATTGATCCCCTATTGATCTCCACTATTCTGAGGGTGCAGACTTGACAAGATTGGCAGGAGCCAAAATTTGTCTTACAGAGCTTCTTACTGTAAATCTGTCTGGACATGTTTTTTAGGCCAGAGCATCTTAACTGTATACTGACATTACAATGGTAAAAACTTATCTCACTATACAGAATTATCAGGAGTAATAAATAACCTCATCAGTAACAGATCAATCACTGATGCATTTCGCCTACAGAACCTGGCAATACAGACATATCATCACACTACACATCACACTTAACCACAAATCCGACAAAAACAACTGAAATATTTGTGCCCTGAAAATCAAACCAATTTCTTTATCCCATTGCATAACAGAGAGGCCAGAAATTTGTTCAGAGTGTCCTGTCCTCTGGAGGACTGCCTGTGTCGCAGTATTTGTATGGTTGCCTGCCACATGTCCATTTAGACAAAGAACGACCGATACAGGAAGAATAGAGGAGAATATTCCTGCTCACATTAGCTGCTCAGTTAAAGCAGAAGATCAGTTCTTTAATCTTAGATTTATGGCCATGCTATTAATTACACAGAACGCATACTTTTTCCTGATAAATATTGTAACAAGATTAGAATGTGCCAAAACAAACTGCTCTACACTATAAGCCAGGCAAATGATCTTTTATAAAAAAATTATTTTGATTGAACTGTATCAGAAATCATTTTATGTCTGGAAAAGCGAAGACAACTGACAATACTGGACTGAAAGTAGGGCAGCAGCACAGTTACTGTACCTGCACTCTTTGTTCTGAACCACAGACCACACAGTTAGAGGGTTTAGGAACTAGAGCTGCAACGATTAATCAATTATGAATCGATTACAAAATTAATCTCCAACTCCAACAATTAATCTGTGTTTTATTTAAGAAAAAAGTAAAAATTCTCTGATTCCAGCATCTTAAACGTGAATATTTTCTGGTAAATTTGCTCCTTTATTTTTGGGTTGTGCACAAAAAAAGATATTTGAGGTCGTCATCTTAGGCTTTGGCAAAAACTGCCGAACATTTTTCACCATTTTATAGAAAAAACAACTTATCGATCAACAAATCAACAAATTAATCGACGATGAAAATAATGGTTAGTTGCAGCCCTATTGAGAACATTTAATGGCATTCCTTCAATCTAAAATGAACAATTTAATTCTCTCTGTTTACAAAAGCACAGTTCCCCTTAGAGTCAGTCTATATCAGAGGGGAAGAAATTCAAAAAAATGGAAATTAGCATTAAAATACTATCCCCTAATTCTTTGGCTCTAAACCCGTAGCACAACAACAGTAAAAGAGAAAAGACAAATTCATAATGCCACCAATGACGACTGCTTACATGTACACAGGACTCGAATGTGCTGCTGCAGCATGTGTGAACCCACACGTACACACACACACACAAGCACAGGCTGAGTGACCTTCACCACACTGTGAGGAAACAATAAGCTGGATATATTTACAAAACTTGACACGTCTCAGGGCCTTTTCATGTTGAACTAAAGGAGTTTTATTACAAGAGCAGCAAAAACAAGCATTTTGGTGAATGGTAGTCAGGATTTGCATGATGTACCTTCAGTGACATCACTGCACCCTGCAGTACATGCAGTGCACTATTAACTATTAAAGCACTTAGATAACCAAGACCTTGACGATGCAATGTAGAACAGAAATACACCATACAGCGGTATTTGACTCCCAGGGCGAAATGATCACAACCACAACACTTCACACTTCATTCCTTTCATCTAATAGCTCTCTCTCAAACATGGCATCTCACTCATCACTTGTCAGTCTCTCGTGCATGTCACCCATCTGTCCTCTGCCTCATCTCACCTTGTGTCACCTCCTGGCAAAGGCTGTCCTTGTTGTTGTTATTATTGTTATTGCTGTTGTGGCATATTTTCTCCCCCACCAGTACTCCTTCATCCGCAATGCTGGAAGTGCTTCTCTCTTCTTCCTCTTCCTCGGATGCCGAGGAGCTCCACACCTCCATGGTGACTGGAGAAACACTGTCCTCCGTCTCTCCGTCCATCAGGTTAAATCCCTTGTTCTCCTGATTCTACTGCGTGTTCACTATGCTGTGACACACCGGCCGTGTCTCTGGCATCATTCTGCTGTCCTGTGTGTCGGCAGAGGACAGTATCCACTAGTCTACGTGAGTGGGTGTATGCACCTGTGTTTGTGTGTGCAAGAGAATCTGAGCTGCTTGGTGTTAATATATAATCCCTCAGACTGTGAGGGCCATCTGTCGTCATGCCTGCCTCCGTTCACCTGGCCACGTTGGACTACCGGGTAAGAAAAGAGGGGAGGAAGAGGAGGAGGGGTGCAGGAGGAAGAAAAATCTAAACCACAAGCCATAAAAGCTGCTATTGATCACACAGACCTTGTCCAAACACAAAATGATAAGCATCATATGGATATAATTGAGAGAAAAATCCAGGATGGAAAAGCTGGTGCAGTATGAAAGGATGCTGCATTAAGCCCACCCACCCCCGTGAAGCTGAGGGAGATGGTAGGTTCCGCCCATGCCAATGGCTGATCTTGTTCTGCACACATACGTAACAGCAGAGAGAGGGGGCTCTGTGTGACATTGGTGCAGACAGAGCCACACCCACTTTATGGGAGTGTGATTTTTTATTTTAGAATTTGATGTGTTTTGACTGGGATTATTGACGGTAACCACAAGTAAAAAATAAAGAATAAATATTCATGTCTATCTATTGATACATATTGATCCCTATGCAAAAATCATGATTCCTTTCGTGCAATACTTAAAAGATTCAGCTGATTCTTTTAAGAATAATTATTAATGTTACTATTTATAATTAGGGATGCACAATAATGGGGACATTTATGTTATTACTTCGTATTGTAGTCTATATCTGGTAATTAAATTATAGAATTTTATAGTATTAGTTCTATGACAGTATTTTATTTTATTTCATAAGGACTACTACATTGTTTTTGTTACGCAACTGTACATAAAGAATTCAAGCAATCATTGTCAAAGCCATGGCTGCTACTTTTATTTGATTAAAGATGGAAAGCAGAAGCACTTTAATTTAAAAAGTGGTAATTTTATTTTTAAATATTGAAATAAATATTGTATCCTTTTATCGTAATAATATCATACCTTGAGTTACTGGTATTTTTACATCCCCATATATTTATGAAGTTTTTTGATATACACTGCAAGAAAAAATAAATGAACATTTGAACTTTTATAACAGATTTGGTTCCGTCAGAGGTATGAAATATTCAGTCATCCATCTTTGCTCACTATGTGAAATTATCGGTTATCCGTATCAGCTGAAAGAAATCCAGATTGTGTATCCCTATTTAAAACAGAAGAAGAATAATTCATATGCTGCCCCCCCAAAGCTCCTTGCACCTGATTTACTAAAGAAAAACAGCATATTTAGTCACAATATTCACTGCCCAATGAAAATATTATATATTATATATTAAATGTTTATTTTATTTTACTCAGTTATTTATTTTAATTACCCTATTTTCAGCTTTAATGCTTAAGCACTTAACAGAAATATAATGTCTCTGTCTGTCCCATGCCCTTGCAGTTGTGACCATAGACACAGCAGTTTTCTTACAATCAAATATTAACCTCCTTATTAATATTTCACACACAAACTGACTCTTTCCAGGTCAAATGCAGCACGCAAGAGACAGCGGAGACACAACTTTTGCTATCTGTTATATCCCAGCATCTTCCTGAGCACATCTTTGCATTTATTTGTCCTTGCAGAATTTAATCTTTGCAGGCAGCACATCTAAATCAAACATATAGGATTTAAATGCGAATCATATCACCCTCCAGAGGAATGGCGGAAATGCTTCGATGGAAAATAGGTTATAAGGAAGTAATGTCTCAAGTACTTTGCCCACATTAACAAGCAAGGACGTGACAAGAGCTTTGACTATGAGTCACCTCCTCCCACTAATAAAATCAACATTGTAGCCTGGTGCTTTGATTCAACCGCCTCTAGACAACATAGCACCTGGATGATTGATAAGAACTAACATTAACTAACTATCAAAATGTTCAGGGAGAGTTTAGTCACAAGTTTTGTTTAAAAAAACAAAACAAAGGCAACATTGTACAGTTTGAATAAAATCTTGATCTTGATTAAATCACCTCAACCCACAACTGTAACTCAATGTCAGGAGAATATATTGTAATAAGCACTATATCACATACTGCATCAGTACAAGTCTCTGCAAACTGAGAGCTGATATCACTGGTCAATATTTGTCTGAGGAAACACACATAAAGGTCATTTGCCACATTGTTTTGGCCCACAGTGTTAACAGAAGTCCAGCATTATGTCACGTTGCTCTCATATTTTTGGTCTAATATTCTAATCATTACTTATTAAAGATCAGAGATATTCTAGCTGCAGCCTGCCAGCTCCACACTACAAGAGTACATCATGCTGCAGACAATGTTTATAATTTAACCAGAAAAGTGAGCTCTCTCTGCTGCAGTGCACGTCTGAGTTGATTCATACGTTTTCCTCCATGTTCTTGTTGTGGATCAGTGCTTGTACATGGCATTATTGTTATTTTTGGTGTGGCTTAAAAATGTTCCCAAGCGCTTCTTCATAATGGTGGTTGTGTTATTCAAGGTAATTTGATCTGCGGTTTAGTCACTTCAAAACTCGAACCATATTAGGTTTCAAAACTTTCTTTCACATTCTATGTAGGACAAATATTTAGTTGCTTTTTTAACAATATTTATAAAAAATAATATAAAAGTAAGATAACTAAATGACAAGTGGGACAAAGAGTATTTAAAAAAACATTCTGACAAAATCTAATTCTACAGGAGATGTAAGATTAATAGAATTTCTGGCCACTTTGGGCCAATGCAACAAGCTGTAAACATGACATTCACATATTACCACCTTATTAAAGGAGAAATTTGTGATATATTTACTTTAATAATACATCCTGTGCTCCTGTGGAGCTCCTACAGCCAGCAGAGCTGCCCCCAAGTCTGGGGAGGAGGGAACGCAGGAAAAGAACTCACTTCAACCATAGATTGTATATTAAATAGGATTTCATCTTAGTAAATATACAGTCTATGGCACCTCTCTCACTATTTGGACTGCAGTACTCATTTTTGCATTTGTAATGGCTACATATTAATCCCTCAAGTTGATATGGCAAATGTATTAGCAAGAAGTTGCCTATTTATAAATCTAGCAGACAAGAGTGACATTAGCATTCATTTGAATTTGTGTTTTCGTCCATTCAATGAACTTAAGTTCAATATTCACTCTACTCTTAGCTCTATTTTGGTCTCAACCAACCTTTGAGGGAAATATCTGGGTCTTTATCTAAATGTTCCCCTGTGTTCTCCAGTTAATTGCTACATTCATCTGTGGTTTAGTGCTGAGCATGTAGTGTACAGCCGACTGCTTCACTGGAAACAAGGTTGATGACAGCGGTGAGACTGAACCAGTGGTTGGCTAAAAAAAACTTCAACTGAAAAATCAACTGAAAAATGTTAAAACATTGCAGAGCTGAGGGGACTGCAGAGTCAGGGGTGGGTTCATCACTATGAGCAGTCAATTGGCTGGTGTGCCACACTGTGGATCGTGCATGGTACTGAAATATGTAGAGATTACTATACAACACTGATGAATATTTAGGTCTAGCTAAAACCTCAATCATAGAAAGACGTGGGAAAGTGTGTTTCATAGGCAAACACAGTGCAAGACTGGAATTAAAACAGAAACAGATTGAACAGAGAAGGAAGCAGCGAGCTAGAATAAAGAACACTAAAAACAAACAGCACCATATGCTACCTGCCAAAAACAGTCAAACACTGCAGCATGGCGCAGCATGGCACAATCTGCACAGATCAGGTTAGTTTGTCCTGGTCCTGACAGGAACATGTGGCTTGGCATCAACTGGGTACAGCCTATCCAGCATAATGAGGACGCAGCCATACAATCTCATGAAATCCTATCACTCTAAAGCGAGGTCAAGAGGAGTAAGGGATATCTCAGAATAAAGTCTCTATTACAAAGCACATACTACCACAGAGCAAGATTTCTTAACCTTTTCAGATATCATTACAAAGTAAATATGGCTGCTGTTTGCACACTTACACAGAGTGTTTAATGTTATGTGTAGCTGACTGAACCACTGATTTACTGGCTGATCATAAAATGTCAAAGTGTTTTGAAGTCTGGCTGTCTATATGTAATCCATTACTAACAAGTAGGGGTGTTAATCACCGCCCAACGATTAAATTCAGGGGTCTGCTATCAATATCAGACGATATATGTTCATATATGTTTATTTAACACTTCATATTTCAACTCACAAAAAGCAACTTAATGATGACTTGACAATTTTATGACTGAACACTAGACATTTATGACACAGACATGCCATATGATTTTCAAAATAAAGGTGTATCTTCAATTGATGACATAGATTGATATTCCAACTTTCCATCAATATTATTGGATCATTGAACATTATATTGATATATCGATCCAGATCAATATATCATTACATGCCTACTAAAAATGGTCTTTAAGATGTGAGTTTAAACACTCAATAGCTACCAAGCAGAAACTCTACGACTCGCTGATCAAAGCTCCATTTTAAATCTGAGGGTAGATCACAGTGTCCCAGGGTAGACACTAAAAATTATTAAAAGTCATCACTCATGCACATCACTACAATAGAAAGCCTCACAGTAGTTAAGGTGTAGATGCAAAGAGCCTCCCCACTAGTCAACCTATGCCTCTGATTATAAATCCTTTCTGGGCTGCTGCTGCAACTGACTTGCCAACCAATGTCATCATGATGTCAAAGTGGGCACTGAGATATGCCGTCTGTGGCGTTCAAGCGGAAACTACTTAGGAGGCCAAATGACGGCAGGTTAATCGGCTTGGTGACATTTGACATCTGTGTGTGTGTGTGTGGGGGGGGGGTGTTAGGCTGCACACACTCTGGTCATTACAAGGATACACTTGCGTTTATTTTAATTTCTGGTCAAAATATGAGAATGAACATTATCCTACTGATCAAACAAATAAAGTTAAGAAATGTAGTGACTAGGGTTACAACTAACAATTATTTTTTATTATCAGCTGATCTGACATTTATTTTCTTGAGTAATTCATCAATTGCTTAGTCTAAACATTAAGTATTGAAGTTCTGAAAAATGCCCACTACAATTTCCTAACACCATGGCTGACATCATCAGCTTGGATGTTTCTCTAAACATACATCAAAACCTAAAAATAAGCAATTTGTTATAGAATAAGAAAAAAAGTGGAACTAAAGAATATGCCAGTTATTTTTCTGTCAATTGACCAATGGATTGATCGACAAATGGTTTAAGCTCTAGTGTAAAAAATACACACTCACAAAAATCCTAAAATATATCTTAAATATAACGTGGTAACCCCTAAAAACATCACAACAGGTGGTAATAGATAGAATAAATTGTCTTATGTATTTCAATAACCCAATATGCCCTTGGAGGTGCAACCACTTAAGGGAATAATTTGGCATGCACATTAACACATGTAATAAAGTAAGCAGAAGCCAAAAGCCACTACACCCTGCTCTGCAGTTATTTGTGCACTGTGATTATTATAATGAAAGCACATGTTTATTGGCACTCGTGTCGTAACTTTTTAAACAGTACCCAGCCCTAACGCCCTCTCATGTATGTTCATATTCCTTTTAAATTTTTTCAACCATTTGCCAGACACGGCGCTGCTGTGGTCCACTTCTTGGCCAATCATCAAAAGTGACAGATTAACATTCAACAAACATTCAGGACTTAACTTGTGCAAAGAACTTGCAAAACAAAGGCTAAAAATGACACAGACAATGATGAATTGTTGGGACAACACCTACAGCCTCATATGTATTTTCCTGTGAAGACTCACTGCCTGCATTGCTACACCCACAGATTCTTTTGATAAATTCAACCACAAGGAGGTACAGTTGGTATTTACCTAGTAAATCAAAATAACTGGGATTTTTACCCAGCTGTTAAACATCTTGGAACACTAAGCTGAGTATGAAGACAGCAATACAACAAAAGGAATGTATGACAGCCAGCATACACCCTAAAATGAGGGTTATACATTAAATGGTACTCCTCGACAGACAAGTCACACAGCCCCAAAATATTGCACGAAGGTCAAAAGGCCACTTAGGGAACATAAAATGGGGCTTCACCAAAGCCCACAGAGCCTGACACCATCAATCCCATCACTACACACTATGTATAAATAAAACAGCACTTACAGAAGTACTTCAGCGTCTCTTCAATCTGCTCATGTGTGAGTCCCAGAACGACCTCTGGAGGCAGCAGTGGGGTGTGCAGCCAGTCGTCATTGTCATATCCAAACACACTGTCTGCTCGAAGAGTGTAGTTGGGCTGACCCTCTGATAGGAGGCTCACTATCTCCAGCTCTGGCAGGTCGGAACAAACATCTGAGTGTGGGAGAGTGGTTGTACATGTGTGTTTATATAAAGATTTGTGAGTGTATGGGTTTGTGTATGAGGAAAGACAAAAAAAGAAAGAGAAAGGAACAGCACTTTAACAATCACAACTAGGCTGACATGTCACCTACAATGAAACACTGCCCTCTACTGATAAATCTATGATCCTACATTGTTCTCTTACTCATAAGTGTAAACTGTTCAAAACTGAAACCTAAGCCTATTCATTCTTATTATCAACAGATATGTGATTTGCAGATGAGAGTGTGATGTTTTCTTTGCAACTTACCTGTTAAAGTTGATACATCATGGCAGGGATGTTGTCCCAGGTCCCTGAGGTTCCCGGGTGAAGCAAGATGAAGAGGCTGCGGGGCCACATCCAGGGCCCCCAGCACCTCCCCCTGCCCCTCATGGAGGGAGAAGGCTGGCTGGGAGTCCAGGTGGGCCTGTGGGGGCCAGGAGGGAGGAGAAAGAGGAGCAGGAGGAGAAGAAAAGGAGGGAGAGGAGGCAGGGTGGGACAGCTTGACTGGGGCTGAAGGGTTCAGGGTGAAGGTAAACTCAGAGCTGGGCGTCCCGCTGTGGGACTGAGGCCCCCTGGTGGCTCAGGGAGATAACACAGGCTTCCAGGGCATTAGGCTCCGACTGGCCGAGAAGGTGACAACTAGAGAAAAGTCAATACAAAGAAGGAGAGAGGGGAAATAAGAGAGTTGAAACATTAGAATTATTAAGGAATTATGTGCAGGAATGTCTTTAATATAGGGCTGCACAATACTGAATAACTGATATTACAGTTATTTTGATAAATATTGCTATTTTGTCATAGACCATACTGTACGCCTAGACAGCAGTATGGTGCAATGACAGTTTGTTTTCTGATTCTCCAGTGAATAAAATATATCAATGAAAAAGTAAGCCATCACTTAACATTTACTCTGAAGGCATATAATGAAGATTTTTGTTTTATTTCACCAGGGGCAAATTAATGGACCCACAATTGTTTCAAAAAACAAAGTATATAATATCACTCTCTCTGATATCTACTGCGTTTTCCAGATCTTTGAATTATTTGTGCAGACCTTCCCTACATCTGTGATTAAACACTAACTAGCAAAGAAAGTGTCATCTTTGTTAATGTACAAAATATCAACTCCAATAACACACTGTACATTGCATACAGTTACATATATTTTGCTTTTTTGCATGTTACATCATACATTTTTTGTAGGTTTTTTTGTCAGCAAAAATCCCTCACATTGACACTTGACATGACACTTTAAACCAACACAGGGAAAATGAATTAAGTGAACAACACTTGTCATCAAGGCTACAGTTTTGCATACATCTAATCATGTAAGAGGTTGAGATTCATTTATTTTGCAAAAGATGTGAACTCTCCCAGCATCAAACCTTTTGTTTGATCAAAGAGCCTTTCACTACAAACAAAGCAGGGTCTGGCCTCCTGTCTCTGTGTCAGGGTTACAAAGATAGAGTTACCACTGCCTGAAGGTACACAAAGATCAAGTTCCTCAGCATAATTGTTACACTCCTTTGAAACACACACAGCATGAAGAAGTACATACTATGGGTATTATACACAGGGCAAAAAACACCAGTGGATACAGCTAGGAAGAGTGTGCTGTTCCATACAGTAGTAAGAAAAATTTCTGTCAACATTTGCACTGCTCTTAACTGACTTGGCATTGTCTCTGGCATAATGCACATATGCCACTTACAATATGCCACCTATTTTAATGTAAATATTGCCCAATGACACTTTCATATGGGAAAGAAGAATCGCACGTTACAATCTTTGCATTTTGAACATGCACTCAGTTTTACAGTTTATTACCCTTATGATACACATTACGATGTCATCGTTTTTGTCATAAAAAAGACAAAGTAAAGTTAATTCGAAGAAATTTTCATAAAATAATTTTGAGGTTTAACTTAAGGATGCATTACCATAAAGCAACACTGTGTCATAATGGTAAGGAATGAAAAAAGAGAGTAACTGTTTAAAATGTGAATATAATTTATCACAATATTCATGGAAAATATTCAGTTGCTTCAACAGTTTAAGATTTATGCCACCTGAAATAAAAAAACATTAAAAATGAATTCTTTTTCTAAGTTTGACATTTTCTGACCATTTTTGTGGAGGATGGAGGTGAACCACAAAAAAAGGGATTCAACATGACCTTCAGGGAGTCATGTGACAAATGCTATTGGTTTTCTCAGGGCCCTGCCTCTTTTTTAAAGCATTGCAACACAATTGAGGATGTAGTGTGTGAGTGTAAAGAAACGGAAATGGGTACATACCTAGAGGCAACACTGTACCATAGAGGGAAACATACACCAAGCTAACTGCTGTAACTGATGCAGCGAATACGCCCTATTATCATCAATGAGGGTAGGCTAAATGACAGAAACAACTCTTGTATAACACAATTCAGTTCAACTAGCCTGGCAATACATGTGGACAGACCTACAACCGACAAGAACAACAAATTAATACTAGATGATAAAAATACATAAACATTGTTACATGGTTCAAAAAGCTGTGTATTATTCTTACAATAATGCCCTTCTTATAAATTCATGTCCCATAAAGGTGTCATGCTTCACCAAGACTGGTAACAAAAGGACACTTGATACCACAACTCAGTTATTGCAGTCAATAAAACATGCTCGCCAGAGGGCAAAGGGTTTAGGCCCAATTAAAGCAACAGCTACTAGCCTATCATGGTAAGTACAGTGTGAGCACGTGACCACATGTACATGACACACACAGCTTAAAACTGCAGCTGTGTACACATCACCATAACACATCCACTTGCTTGCACATGAATGAACCCCTCCCCCCAGAACCAGTATCAGTGTCACCGCCAGAAGCCCTTTATTTCCATTTATCCTCCTTGGTCTCCTCAGCTCTCCAATCCATCCAATCAGCTGAGTGGGTTGGTTTGTGGCCAAAACTTGCTCATCAATCCTTCCTCTCATATAGATGTCAGAGGCATCACACCACTTAGATACACTACTCCAGCTTTTATATTCACCATCTTCAGACTGACCACTTCTGGCAGTAATCTTCGCATATTGTAAGGACAGTAAAGGTTCTCACTTAGCCTTACACTAACATAGATTCATTTTGTGCATAAGAAAATCTTATTTTTTGCCTGCACACAAAACAAAAGCCATGTACTCATAGAAAAGAAAAACATGGCATGTCCAAGCTTTTCACATTAACACTCTGCCAGTTCTAATTTAACAGTGAGTGAAACGCACTTTTGGTTTGTTAAACATGCAGCCAAGCGAGACCCTGTCAGCCACTTAGGGGTGACACTACGGGACATGGTTATTAGCCGTCCCTCTCTCCCCTTTGTATTTTCATCTTTTTACTGTTCTAGGCAGGAAGCCAGAGGAAAAAAACTGTCAGCTGAGTAATCAGCTAGATCATCATTTGCACAGAACATAATGGAGCTGCAGAGAAGATTAGCGCACCAACCTCTGAGGTCAGAAACAGCAACAGAGTAACTGGCCAAAACAGGCTTAAAATGCCACCAGGGGGTTTTCAAAGTATACTAACCAGAATCAACATGATGTTAATCTAATAAAATAATAACAAAATGAATCATATGAAGCACAGTAAGAAAAGCCTGGTGTTTATGCTACTGGCTTGAAGTCATGTCTGGACTGAAACTGTGTTGCAGAAAATCTTGTCTTTAACCTTGGAGCCTGGACTGGACCTGAGCTGAACTGACCTTAACAGAGGTAAAGGGTGTTTGACACCCTACGTTGCTACGCTGCAGCTCTACGTTGGTACTCTGTGCAAACAATGCCCTTCCAGGAGGGTGTGTACGTGAGCAGAAGCACACAGGAGTGAAAGAGAGCTGGTGGGAGGAAGGGCAGGGAGAGGGGATGCACTGAGGGGATTGAAGGGGGGGTGCATTTGGGACATGGGCACTTAGTAACTAGCACATTGAGTAAAGCATGTTCTGCAAGCAAGCCAAGAAAGCAAGTCAAAAAGTGCTTTTCTTTTAACATCTTCTATAACTGAAGGGATCTACGACTCTGAACTTATCACTGCTCAGAAAACAGAAAAAACTGTCAGTAGTTAAATCATGCAGCAAAGTCCAAATTATCTACTGCGATTGTGACATTGTAGAAGTACGGGTCATTTTAAATGGATATCAGAAAAATATTAACTAAAACAGAATATCTTAAAACTTCAAATGAAATATAGTGGAACTAGGGCTGACATAATATCCAATAAATCAATTCACGAGAACAATATTCTCACAATATCAATAGAAAATGTAAAAAGAATTAATGTCATATCAATCAAATTCACGTTTAACTTTGTTTATATGTCTTGTCTCTTTTATGGCAAATGAAAGGAAAATATGTAATATATTTACTAGGAGTGTAACGGTATTTGTAAGGGTAAGGTCCGGTAACTGTGAGATCTGTTTAGCAAATGCTTCTTAAAGTTAACAAATACACAATCTGACTCTCCTCCTGAACTGGCTTAGAAATTAAAAGGTATGTAGACAAGGAGAAGCAATTGTTTCAGAAGAACTTAATGTATCTTTTGTCCAAAAGCCAGAAACCAATTAGGTTAAAGGAAGCCACTTTGATTGAAATTTTCATTAATTAAATGAATATCTGGTAGTCATTGTGCCCTCAGTTCTTGTTCATGTGACCAATAAGGGAAAATAAAAACTGTTCTGTTTTGTCTTGTTTCAACCTACAAGAGCCATTCGCTTTCATAACTTACAGGGCAGTCTATGTCTGTTCTACAAGGTCATTCATATTATCAGGAGTTAACAATATTGAACAGAAAATTAGACTGTCTTTGAATTTGTTTACTTCTTAAAAATCTACTAGAACATCTGAAAACGGTAACTAGGAACCCAGCTGAAAGTGCTTTGAAACCCTTGAAGTGCAACTAAACTCACTGAACTTAAGAATGCTTTCAGGACACTTGAGATTAATGCTCACATGGTCTTCATAATTGCAGCAATTTAATGATTAAATGTCATCAGAGAGTTTTACAGGCTGGACTAAAAGGTTCTGCATTACAGAAATGCTTTGAGATATTCTTCTTTAATGTGCCGTTTAGCATACACTACTTTTGGTAAATATCTCATCATAATATATGGTGACAAAGCCAGCACAACAGAAAATGATCAAAACTTTAACTCGTCAAGTTCTTAAAAAACTACAAAAACTCCTCAGTTGAAAATGCCGAGATCCAAACTTCAGGCTGGATTAAATGTTTGAATCTAATCATTTCAGAGGACAAGATGACCCAACAGTCCATCATCTGCGGCATGTTATAGTCCAGAGATAAGCGGACGTGCATCAGTTCACGTTCTGAGCACATCACAAACAATTCACAATACCTGCGACCTGCTTACACAAACACACGCACACTGTATCACAAGACATTTATGGACCAATCAAACTGCAATATGATGTTTCACAAGTAATACATGTCTATCCTTGTTGCCAACCAATGCAGAATTCCTGCTGCTCAGGTTACAATATCTGTGACATACACACAGGACTGAACAAACACATTGATCTTTTATTCTATTTTTATCCAAACCAGGCAGGCACAAATAAAAAATAAATTATTACTGTGGTTAAAAAGAAAAGTATATGGACTTGATATGTACGTCTGTATGTCATCAAAAAAGTTAATTCTGTTTGCAAACTTTAGATGTTAATAAAATATTAATACATTTTAGTTGTAATCATCTCACACACATTAGCATATATGACCAAATCACCATACAACCACAAATATTTCTTTGTAAAATAATGTTGGACATTAGGCCTGCAAAAATCAATTGAAATATTATCGAAATCACAATCACGACCAAGACAGCATTATAATGAAGTACTGTAGTACTGCAGAAATTCCCTGACCTACAAATGTCACATAATTATGATTTCAACACTTGTTTGTTGTTGTTTTTTTTAAGTGAAACTGAAAATTGTGCTGCAAAAATTAGCATTCCCACTAATCATGAAACATCATAAAACAAACAAAAATTATTTTTTCTCATACTGTGCAGCCCTGTACACAGTGTAATAAATCATCTAACTCTGAATTTAGGCTAGTTTCCAGTCATTAGGTCCAGTAAGATTTAGAGATAACCAGATAACCAATCAGCCGATATATGATTATCAGAGTTTTTAAATGCTCAAGTTTACTGTGTTATCACTAACCTGCAACACACAAAAACCTTGCCCTGCTGTGAAATTGGTGTCTGGTCTGGTATAATCCAGTGAATTACATCATACACTCATTATTCTAAATGACAGTTGTTCTGAAGCACCAGACTCATCCACAGCGGTGAATTAGGAGTACTGTTTGGTTAACCATTAACAACAACTCATACATTCTTTGCCAAGTTTCCATAAAAGGACAAGTTTATTAGTCATTCTGGGATATCAGTCATAAAGCTGATTGAGGTAACAGCTGAGAAATGAGAGTCTCAAACTTAGACAAGGACCTCAAATTATAATATCCAGCAGTATAGCCTGGTTTCATCTTACCATATGACCATGGATCGCTTTCATACAACACAGATATGTTGTAAAATGATATCTGTGCTGGTACTGTTAATAACATCTTTTTTTTTCTTTTTATATCAGTCTCGGGTCAGTGCAATGCAAACACAAAGCCTACAACATGACAAAAGACAGGATATGATGCCTGACACAAAACAAATATTGGAGTTTGCCACATTAAAGAGAGCTGGAAAGGCTTGGGAAATGGACCGATAAAGATGACGTAGCTTAGGTGAAAACCTGGAAAATGGGAGGAAAGAGTAGGGATGGAACTAAATCTGTTTCTGATTAACTGACAAATTACTATACTAGGAATAGAGTTCATCAGTAACCATGGCCACCAAAAAATACTCTGGCCACCAAATATTCCATGTAGGTGAATGAAGTTGAAGTTTTATGAAGTTTTATCTCCATATTGCGAGCCTTAGGCAACACAATGTTCACAAGTTCCACAAACATCCTGATTCATTCGCTCCTTTTAGTTAAACTTTCAACAAAAACAACAAATAGTACTCATCGTTAGCTAGCCACCAATATGTCAGTACTGAAGTCTGGGTTTACTAAGCCTACTCAAGCTGCTAATGCAATCCTTACAGGAGAATCAGAAACACAAAAATCAGATTACGAAAAAATGAAAAAGCACCAAAAATTTAGGAGTGAATGGAAGGTGTGTGCCAACATTTTCCTCAACTAACAAACAATGCCCTCAGAACAGCAAATCACAATTCATGGGAAAAGGGAACACCACCAAGTGTCACAGTTAAGGAAGGTTGTGCATTTTGTTTCTAAACAAGTTTACATTTAGGCCACTAAAAATGTACTTTGGCCAAATTTAAGGGGAAAAAAATATTTAAAATATTAGCATCAATCATTGAGGAAATACAATGGTGTTCAGATTGAGTGGGAGAACAAATGAGAAAGACAGTTTAACAACCAGACATTATTGGACATAAAGATAAAATAGACAAACAGAAGGAAAAGAGCATGGGAAGCAAACAACAGGCCAATGTACAGAGGATCTAACGTGAGCAAGAATGTCACCCTGACAACTGGGGGAGCTATATCTGGACAGCAACTCCATGTGAAAAGAAAGTGGTCACAAAAACCCAAATACCAATTACTCACCCTCTAAAGGGCAATCTGCTCTGTTTACTCAACATGCGGTCCTTTAAATCTGCTCCAGGAGGAGCATGTAAGAGACACACACAACTCTAGTTCAGAACAACAGACATATTCAAACTTACTCACCCTGTAGATCTTTGAGATTTTGGGCTTTGAGATTCTGACTCTAAGATAGGATTTGGCTAGTGTACAACAGAGAGCCAGTCAGCTGACTTCTGGGCTGCTATGAACTTTAAAACAGAAATAAGACTGACAAATCAGAAGGCAAGGTAGAAATAATTAGTCCATCGTGCAATATGTCCCCAGTCAGACGCCAAGCAGGATTTAGATTTTAAAGAGTTTTTTACGTTGCTAAAACAACAGATTTCAGACAGTAGATTTAAGGCAATCTAGGCATCTGGCTGTCTCTTAAATTCCAAAGGAAACTCTCTATCCAACCTCTGCTACAAAGTTCCCTGAGCACTTCTAAAGCCAATAGTTGAATATGTAACTGAAGTCTAGAAAAAAAGACAAAGGCCAAACATTAGCTACGTCAAGGTTATAACGGATTAAACTGTAGCTTAGGTGTTTTGCATTCATTGTGAAGCAGGTTACTGTACACCACAAATTCTGAGACACTCTGAGACACTCTGAAATGACAGAAGGCGTTTCTGCACACACTTTGTGGCCATTCTCAACTTAAAAACTATTTTAGGGAGGGACATGAGGTAATTTACTCATACTTACTAAATAGGAAAAAAAATTATTTCACACCACACCTGTTCCTTTATCT
The DNA here is from genome assembly GCA_027495735.1 of Lutjanus campechanus. NCBI lineage: Eukaryota > Metazoa > Chordata > Actinopteri > Lutjaniformes > Lutjanidae > Lutjanus > Lutjanus campechanus. The sequence continues at coordinate 38,249 of JAJHUR010115844.1, read as the reverse complement.
GTTTTTCCACTTTTATCACGTTAGCCTCGTCTGATAATTGATCAAACTAAACAAGCAGAAAAGGTAAAAAAAAAACAAAAAAAAACTCTTAAGTCAGCTGTAATGACAGAGTATGTTCAACCATGAATGCCAACATCACACGGCTGCTTGAATTAACTGCTAGACATTCTGATGTGTTATGATCACAAACAGGTGAACACAAAACAAAAGAAGAGAATATGAAAAGCAAAGTCTCTCTCACTTTGTCACACCTGACAGTTCAGAGATGAACATAACACAGAGAATGAAATTGCCAAGGGATATCTAACCAGCACGAGCCTGAGGCAAAATTTAAAAATTGCTGTGACTAATTCAACTAAAACAAAATTATCAACAGACTAGAATAGCACGAAGTGGCACATTTAGGCAAACAAAACATATTCCAGTCATGCTGACATGACTAGTATCAGGAAGGCAAAAAACCCAACAGGTAAAGGCTAGTCAACAGACTGAGTACAGCAACAAACAAAGACAGCATGCTAAATGCTAATAATACTGGACATGCCAGCAAGGTAAAGAATTAACACAAAAACAGAGAGAGACTTACTGTGCTGCTGCAGCAGTTGTAACCTTGGCATGTGATGTCCTGTGTATGTCGGGTTCTGTCTCCTTTAGTGTGTTTTCACTAAATCAGATGCTCTCTGCTGCTAGTGCTGCTTTACCGGCCGGCTTCTGTCCTGTCCTGAGTGTGTCCTGTCAGAAAGGGAGTGAGAAAGCAACAGTGAGGCGGGGTGGAGGTGGGGCTGAAGGGGGAATGACAGAGCAAGAGGAGGAGGGACTGTCAGAGACAAGGCGTGCTGGTTTATCACAGTGTGTGCCAGAGAATAAGAAGAGCAGCCAGAACTTGTCCAGGTTACTGTACTACAGCAGCAGGTCAGGACTTCCGTCTTCCTCATGGTCACAGTCATTTGCATCATCTCCAGGCTGTGGTTTCAACTGTATTATTCAAATGAACTATTCATCTATACTTCAGCGTTTATCACAGCAACAATGCCAAGTCTGTTTCCCAGCAGTACTGGTCACTGATTGACAGACTGCAATCAGTGGTTAATTACCAGCTTTAAAAAACTGAAAAAATACAACAACTCACTTTTGTTGCAGAGGCCACATTTGACAAATCAAGCTTCTGATTGTTGTATTCTCTTAATACATTTATGGATGCTTCTTTTGTTTAAAGGGACAGTTCACCCCAAAATCAAATATAAATATTTTTCCTCTTACCAGTAGTGCTACTTATCCATAAAGAACTATTTATATGCATACGGGATGACTAAAAATCATGTTGCACTAATATTGCTATTGTGATATTATTCACAATTAGTGGAATGATCATTTTTGCATCAAAATTCTAATTTTCACCCCCCAAAAATCTCACCTTTTTTCTTTTTTTCCTGTTCCAAAAAATGATCCAGTCCATGACTCAAAAAGGTGATACAATCCAAACTATGAACCAAACTTTATTGGTTTGAGTAGTTTTTTTTAATAAAAAAAAAAAATCTCCAAATCCAATCTCTTAAATTTTTTTCAGTCCTCTATGACAAAGTTGTGGACAAAACAAGACATTTGTGGATATCATCTTAGGCTTTGGGAGACACTGATCGATATTTTTCACCATTTTCTGACATTTTAGAGACAAAACAACTAATCAATTATCACGAAAATGATCAACAGATTAATTGACAACAAAAATAATGGTTAGTTACAGCCCTATAGCAAAAAAACATGCTTTTGGGGTGTCCTGGTAAGCCAGTTGGTAGAGCACATGTGCCCCATGTACAAAGGCTGAGTCCTCAGCAGCGGCTCTGGTTCAATTTCAACCTGCAACCCTTTGCTGCATATCTCCCCCATTCTTTCTCACCCCCTTCCCGTCAATCTACATCTTTCCTAAGAAAATAAAGGCTCAAAAGCCCACCCGAAATATTTAAAAAACATGTTTCCTTACATCTGGCAAACAAGAATTGGAGGCCACAGCATGTCTGCAGAATTAAATAAATAATAAATAGCCCTACAGATAAGAAATCCTCATTCTATATTATTCAAACTTGATGTGGACTTTTATGTTATAGCCTATTTGGACTTTAGACGTATGTGTTGCATGTATACACTTAGAAAGGATTTACAGTTTCATCATGTTTAGGCTATATCCCGGGGAGAAATAAAAATACAACACATTGACTTAACTTGCAGCACAAAGAGGCCTGCAACTTTTAAAGCTGGCTTAATTTAATGCTGGAGGGGAAAAACATTCTGTGCTGGTTTAGTCATAAAAACAAGCAGAAATACTGACAAGACATGACTGCAAAACAAATACCAGTACTAATTACTACTCATTTATGCTACTTGATTGTCTTCCTTTAAGGAACATAACTAACACAATGATCAGTTCATTTTCCAATCTTTTAAATCTGAAGTATTGCTAAACTGCATGTTTACCAAAAAAGGCCATTGTAGTTTGTTATGGATCTTCCACTTGTTCTAAAATAGCAACAGGACTACCCGCTACCTCTGTTATCCAAAATGTAACATGATATAGTCATGATATCAGAGGAAATAGCTGAAATATTCATTACATCATACAAGATGTTATCCAGAAAGTAAGGAGCTTAAAATGCTCGACCATGCTGAACTCTTTGAGCTGATTCTGTTAGGAACTACATCTACACTTCACAAACACATTCACATTTTTTCTTTTCATTCTCTACAGAACAGAGGAGCAAATGGAACCAGGAAGAACTACAAGATTGTCCCAACAGATACTCAAAATAACTGTGGTTGAACTCAAATGTCCATTGCAACAAGGGAGAAGAGACAGTTAGTTAGAAGTACTCAAAAATACAGAGAGTAACATGGGCAATAGTGTGTTGCTATCAAAGGCTATTGCTAATTAGAACAGGTCAAACTAATAAAAGATCAAAAGATCCCAGTTATCAATTTACAGGAGTCTAGGCTTTGTTCCAGTGCTCTAAGGACATGCAGACAAATATAACTCTGAACAGTGCTCATGGAAAATCAGAGGAAACAATTAAGTGAGTCAATAACTGAGAATTTCAAGTCTGTTGTGGGTTGGTTTTGTAAAAGCAGTATTAGATGGTCACTTAAGGGTTTTAAACAGTGTTAACACATAAACGTATGTTTTTTTTTTCCCTTGTGATTTTCCACAAGAGTGTGCCGTCAGTAGGTTACAAAAAATAAACTTCAAAAAAGAAAAAAACCTCTGTCCTCTAAAAAGTATCGTTTTTATTACATTTCAGAGGTTGCTGTTATTCATGAATAACTTTCTCTGTGTCGACTGAAATGTTTTGACAATATTGGCATTTCTGTGCCAGAACTTTACTGAGGAATCTAAACATTTTTTCCAGCAACAACAACAGAAAAAGCTGAGAGCGGGAACAATTAGTCGATGAATAAATTAGCTGTTAAGATTAACTGTTCTGAGTCTTTTTTTAAAGAGAAAATGTCCAAATTCTCTGATTTCGGCTTCTCAAATGTGAAAATTTTCCACTTTCTTTATTGCTCTATGACTGTTAACTGAATACCTTCAGGTTGTGGACATCACTCTGGGCTCTGGAAAACAGTGAATAACATTGTTCACCATTTTCTGAACCGAACAACTAATCAGTGAATCAAGAATATGGATCTGATCAGGGAACAAAATTATCACCCACTACCAGCCAAAAGATGGCAAAATATGCAAGTGGCTGGAAGATTTGCTTCACTCACCAACTAAAGCAATAGTGATCTGCTGAGAGTACATTTTGAACATTCACCAGGCATTTGGCTGGTTCACAGAAAAGCTAATTTTGCACCCTGGAGCTGATCATAACAGTGCACTTTACAAATGTTTCAATGAATTTTCAAACTTCAATCTTTATTAATAATTTTCTAGATTAAGTGAAAAGTTGTGTGAAGTTTGTAAGAGAGACAAAAACAAGAGCCCAAGGAGGGAGACAGACAGGCTGAGACAAAATAATTATCCTACACCTTTACATGATGAACAATTCTGCACTTCGCACTCCTTACAGTACTAAATATAACACCTAAACCTCATTCTAGTTTGTATTTGGGTTAGAAGTTTTTTCTGTAGTGCCTAAGTGCCGCCGGTTCCTTACTTTAAATCTCTGTGTTGTCAACACAGTGAATAATGTGCGGTTCACACACAAAGGTGCCATTCATTTCCCACCACTTTGTGCTCAGAGGGTACACCTTCTGAGTCTCTGCCGTCTGACTCAGTAAAACTCAAGATATACAGAAGCTATTGTAACTGCAAGTTCACCACCTGCATGATTAACAAGGAGAGGATGACTTCTTTTAACGTGAAATACTTGAGTCACAAGTGTTTTGACAGAGGAGAGTTTGAAGATAAAAGGCGACGTTTTTACTCTGACAGGCTAATGATTACTGGAAATAGTGACTTTATTGAACATTTTACTGTAAAGTAACAAAACTGTTCTATAAAAGCCAAGGGATGAGAGTTAATTTCACTTACATTAATTTCATCAGGCATTAACGCCAGCTAGCTAACTTAGCTATCATTGTGACAGATAAGATAATTAGCTAAATCAGAGGTCAAAACTGAGGATATAATTTAGCTAGCTACGAATACGCCTCAAATAGCACATTTCTAATAATTAGCAACGGTTTAATTTACGTCTGAGCAAAGTGTCACTAAAGTCATGATTAAAACTGCATATCTTCTTCAAAGGTTTAGAGTTCAGAAGATGTTAAAAACAGAGAACTTGAACCGTAACATCAATACTTCCACTCCCCCCGGAGGAGGAATCCCACCCTGCAGCGTTATGGAAATTTCCCCACACCAAGTTTGGACAGTTCAAGAAACAGAAAACAGGACTACAATAGAACTTTCTATGGAATGACAGTAGGGGTAAAGAAAGGTGAACAGATTAAACTTACATATTTATTTCATTCGTGTCTGTTCAAGGTCGTAGTCGGCGCTGAAGTTTCCCTCAGCAAACTTGGCTCTCAGCTGTCACAACGGCTGGTCTGCTCCGTGTTCCATTTGGTCATCTTGAAAGCGAGGCATCATGGGACATGTAGTTCTTTAATGAAATGCATGTTTCTATTACGAAGCAGCAATTTGTAAAATATAAACCATTGTTGATAAACTCAAAATTCTGACACTGTCTATTACGCACTCAAAAGTCCATGTAAAATTGAAGGCTGTGGTGTTTACTGTATCTTACCCTATATTCTACTCTATACTGTACTATAACATTGGTGTACATTTCAAGGAGAATGGAGGGGCCAGGTCCCCCTTAAACATTTAGAGCACGTGCATTTGACCCCCAATAAAAACATGAAAGTAGCAGAGGTCTTTTATTTTGACAGACCACTGGCCTCAGAGCCCAACTGTATTATATTCCATTATACTGACTACCTTTATCTCTGTCTAGATTTTTTCCACAGTTCTGTGTGACAATTGTATGTATTAATTATATTTTATATAATTCATAGTATTTTTTTATAGAGTGTGGGCTTTTATATTGTGTGTGTGTATATATATATATATACATATGTGTGTGTGTGTGTGTGTGTGTGTGTGTGTGTACATATACATGTGTATATGTTTTGTATCATGTGCTGCTCTAATTCACAGGGTGTAATTTTATACTATATATTTTTCACTGTGTATCTTTATAAATATGTATTTTTATACAATATAAAATATGTATTTTAGTATTTTAGTATTTTTTTTAGTATATTAGTATTTTAGTATATTTTAGTATAAGTATGTATTTTGTACATAGTGTGTATTTACTTTTCCTTTTATGCTGTCCTTTTAATAGCCTTTCTCTGCCCTTCTTTGCAAAGCTGACTCTGAGAGACACACAAGAATTTCATTGCACCTGTACTGTCGTGTACCTGCACAAATAGCAATAAATCTCTTGAATTTTGAATCTATATTTTCAATTGTCATCCAGCGCCTGAATTTTGTGTTTTTCTTCACATGAAGACAATTCTACTACAAAATGATGCCACAAAAGCAGAAATTAGTGCATAAAAATCACCAGAATGCAAGAAATGAAGTGTTTGATGCTCAGACTCCCCTCCCCTAATGTTGAAATAAAACCTTTGCCCTTGGTAATGTATGAGAGGGTGATGGACTGGTGGACATTAACAGGCTCTATAGTAGCAACTGGTCACATGTAAAGTATTTTAAGCCAAAGAAATCACATCACGCTCTCTTGATATTTTTGGTTGTCCTATCTGATACAGATTGAGCCTGTACAGTGTGAGTGACAAGTGACAAACTTTCAGCACTAACCACTGGAGCCTAAAGACTAGAAGCAGATAGACACATTAAGTGTTGCAATGCTAATAAATAAAAAACAATTTGCTATCATTTAGCAAATGAAATAAAATAGATATAAGTGCTGATGATGTACTCTTAATTAGACCCTCTTCTATTGGTAACAACAACCTCTGCAAGCGTAGGTCTGATTGTTATGTATGTGCCATTAAAAGAACATCTGTAGTTATTTCCAGCTGCCTCTCTTACTTTATCTGTGTCTGCTCAAATTAGTCAGTACACCCACATGTGACTGGACCAAATGCTGAGCTATTTTAACTCTGAGAGCCAACCACCAAGCCCGTCTGAGAATGTGCAGACACACTATGCACTCTCAAACTTACACACATCTGATCTGACCCTAACAAATGCCTCCTGTCTTCTGAGTCTATGAGTCTCTGTCTACCTCTAGTGGTCAAAGTCTGAACTAACAAAAATATTGTAGTCTGGTAGTATCATCTGGCTCAAAGATTTCTTGTTCCATTATGAGTCAACATTTGTGGATATCTTTGTTAAACTAATTTTAAAAAAAGATTTTAGCTACAAAAATACCCATTTACAATAAAACTTGTTTGTTTGATTTGTTTTATAGAGTAACAAAGCTGTATATGACTGGACTAAAGGTCAAGTGTGTAAGATTTATAGGGTTCAATTGGCAGTATAGGGCAGAAATTCAGTATAATATCGAAAAGTATGTTTCCATTTATGTAAAATCAATCATTACTTTGAAAGAAAAAGCTGAGGACATGGGTCCTCAGTAGCCCAGAAAGGCCAAACCAAATACTGCCTTTACATACAGCCTTTCACGGCCACCATGGCTTATCCTTCAAGCTCGGAAGGGGACAGTGAGATGAGGTATTGGCAATCTACAAGCTTACTGCAAGATGCCACTATATCCCACACACTGGTCCTGTAAATACTCCTCTGTATTTTGCCAAACAATGTCGCTTGTTCTGGTGCAAAGCAAACAAGCAAGTAAGTTGACCTACATCATTGTTTCCAAGTTCAGTTTCTAAGCCAACATGGACAAGAAGTCTCCAGTTCCTTGAGAAGTCATAAAACTCTATTAAGACCAACTCATAAGGTCATAAGCTCCAGAAGTAACCAAGTGAATCTTGAGAGGAGCGTCAGCTGTAGTTCCCAAGTTCAAAAATCAACTGGCAAAATGCTGCACGTACTTCAACAGTCAGAGATGTTCAGCACTTCAGCCTCTGTCAAAGTCCATGTACTTTTGCAAAGCACAACGCCCCTGAGCAGGGAAATTTTGGGGGGTGAATTAATGTCCCCAGCACTTCATTTAGATCCTGGTCCCTGCAGTGGAAACGCACTGAGTTCCTCCAAAGGTTCCTAGTCCATGGGGAAAGCTCCTGTAGCGAAAACACAGCTTCAGTCTCCTGCCTACAGTAAATGCCACAGCCACTGAAACATGTCTTTACACTCAAAGTACCAGGGTATCTCCGTTATGGTACAGGTGGTCAACTGCAGCTCCACTGTCCATTGTTCCAAAACATTCCACAGTGGACAGCCAACGCTACAGTGTCTATGTGTCTTCCATTTGTAAACGATGATTAATAATTTACCGCTGTCTCCATCAATCCAGTGAGCTAGTGGTCTGCTCCAGGCCACTTCCTCTCCCAAGGACAATAGGACCATTTCCTGTGGGCTGTGAGGCAGCGGAGGGAGAGAAACAGGCGAGTATTGTAAAGCAGGGACATCATATCAGCGTGTCCTTCCCTTGGAATGAAAGACAGATTCGAGTGTACAGAGAGATTCATGGTCTGTTTGCTGGGAGGTTACAGAGCAAGAGTGGAGCCAAGTCTGCCAGACACCACTGCAGACACCTTAGTGACCCCTGCCTAGAGGATATCCAGAGAGCTTGTTTGGAGGTATGTCAGACTTTGCAAATATGTAACGTGACATACTACAGACAGAGAACATAAGGATAGCGTAAGTTCAGGAGTGTAAACAAGCAGCCTCTGATTTATTCTCAGGGAGAGAGATAAATGATGCTACGTTAAAATGACTGTTTTAGAAATGAAAAGGACATCAAAAGCTAAATATTGAATCTGTGCCAAAACCAGAAAGATAGGTGTCTTTGAGCATGAGCTGAAGTCCCACATGAATTCCACTCTTTTAATTCCTGGCTAATTTTCAAGATAAAGAGGCTGCTGTGTTCAAAACAATGGCACCATTCATGTCAGTGCTGCCCCTGTGTCCACCGCCCAGGAATATGTGAGCAAGCCAAAACAAGTCAAAGACATGTAAAATACAAAGAAAAGTAACAGTTTGAGAGTAAGAAGTTATGAAGGCATTACTCCAGTCAATGAATAGTCTCATAAACATCAAATCCCTCAAGCAACACACAAAAACACAAGTGTGTAATTTGTGCCTGAAGCTGTTTTTCAACAGAGGATTGTCAGTCCACACATTCACTCTGACTGATATAATGGCCTATATAACCAAGAGTGCCCCAGCATGTCTTGTCCTCCTCAATCGCTGTCTCTTTCATTCGAGGACGCACAGATGATGACTGTCACAATAGGAGGGAGCCATGACAATATGCCCCAAGGCTGGACATATTATATAGCCTGACCTATCTGTAATCCAGTCTGAGCGTGTCACATAGGCAGCTATAAGTCTCTGTTACTCTCTGACATTTAACTGCACCACCAGTGTCTATTGGATGGATTTCATTTATTTTTTCTGATTTAACAGGTCTGAAATGAGTCAGCAAAGAAAAAGATACACATCCTTTGGGGCTTGTAGCATTTTTCAGTTGCTCTCTGTCATTATCAAGGTTCTGATTTTCTTTTTTCGCCTGCAGGCGCACATATGTTGTCACAGTAGTGCACA
>JAJHUR010115844.1:0-29030 GCA_027495735.1 Lutjanus campechanus | reverse complement strand
TTCCTATTTAAGTGCATACGCTTGTGTGGGTTAATTTGCGGTTACATTTTTCCTCTTTTTCTTACCTGCGTGTAAATTCAGCCGTGTGTTTGGTATTCATTTCCGCATGCCTCAAACTGGACACTTACTGCTGCCGTTTCGGAGTACAGCGCGAGCTCCCCGGCCGCCAAAAGTTTGCTTTTTTAACGAGAAGTTAAATGTTAGTACTGTCCAAAGTGTCCTAAATGTTCAAAGAGCTCTTTCTGTCAAACCATAACGACGGTTTTGGCCCTAGTATCGATCAGTAAACTTGACGTCACTTGTCAATAGAATCCCAATAGAGTGTCGTTGGTGGTGTCCAACTGTGTGCGCGCATTATCGGACTTTTTAATCATTTGGAGAGTATCTTTACTTTAAAAGAAAGAAGTTACGAGGTTATATAGTTTGTTTCATACTGATAGTCTCATACATAACATTTTATGACTCTCAATGAGTTGGCATGGCAACAGTTAGAGTTGTCAAAACACCGGAGCTGTAAACTTTGATGCAAAACGATACTCGATACAGTTTTCGATACCACGGTTAAAAGCAAAAGTAGTCAGAGGTACAGAAAAAAGGATCATGGTGCTGGTACAGAAAAAGTTGCTGAACACTGTCTGTTTTTGTAATTCTGCAAGCCAAATTTCAGGCAGGACAATCAAATACTGGACTGTCAACTGAGGTCTTGAAGGAGCACTTACTTTTTATAGTTTCCATATTCTTAATATTATCAAATGTTAGTACTGTATTGTTTTTTAAATGCATTTTATTGAAAAAGTATTGATACTTTTCACAACCTCAGAAAAAAACAAAGCATTTATCATTCCAGTTAACTAATGAATATTAACTTAAGTGGAGCTGAAGCGACAAATCAATTAGTCAACCCACAGAAAAATAATCAAGAGCTATTTTTACACATGATTAATCATTTAAGTATTTTTTTTAAGTTAAAAAAAAAGAAGCAAAAATGTACTGGTTGCAATCTCTTACATGTAGGGATGTACAATTCTTTTTTTACTTTATTTTTTCAGGGATGTGAGATACCATTGTGACATAAAGCCAATGACATGCAAATAAGTAACAATACACTACACATAATAACTAACAAAAACACAAATAGAAGAAAAACAAAACAAAGATGGGAGCAAAGATGGATGATTCAACATTTAATAGCTCCAAGCTAGGGATAGACACTCTATCGACATTGTGATATGAGACTATTATCATCTTAGATTTTGGATATCGTTAAATCAGGAGATGGCATACGTGTTGTCTATTCCTGGTTGTAAAGGCTGCGTTACAGTAAAGTGATGTAATTTTCTGAACTTCCGAGACTGTTCTAGCTGTTTTATTATTTGCATTTACTCATTTAATCATTATACTCCCATTACTGGTGATTATTTATCAACAATCTTGTGTTGATATTTTGCGAAAAGCACCAGTAGTTATTCCTACAATATTGTTGCAATATCAATAAATATTGATATTGAGGTATTTGGTCACAAATAAAATGATATTTGATTTTGTGCATATCACCCAGCCCTACTCTGACGTAACCAAATCAAACTGACATCACTATTACAACAAGAGCAAAGAACAGTTCTGACTTTTGGAATATTCTTTTTTTCCCCTACTAAAGTCAATCAAAAAAAAAAATCACAATATACTATGACTTATATAGAGGATTTTGCCTAAAAAAATCAAATTAGATGCTTTGACAGGAGCTTTCACATCAGATATTATCATAGCCCATAATTAAAGGCTATAATTTCCTTCAGAATAATAAATACATTTTCCATGATCAGCCATTAAGTAATCAACCCAGATATTCATTGTGCATTTCTGCTTAAATATTTGTTTTGTTTTTTAAAATTCAAGTTGAATATATTTGGGTTTTGTACTGCTGCTTGGACAAAACAAACAATTTAAAGATGTCACCTCTCACATAGTTTTCTGACATCTTATAGGCCATTAATGAAGAAGTTAATTAGCAGATTAACTGCTAGCTGCAGCACTCAGTCTAAATATTTGAGCTCATGCAACAGTAAATAACAAAATGAGCTAATCATGCATGAGGGAGTGAGCTCTTTTTCACACACATCTGTAATGTATGACACTGAATAATGAATCATATCTGTAAAATGTGTTGCTGTTATTATAGCTCCTATCCCCTCCCACACAGCTGTTCCTGTCAGCAGTGATGTATCCAGGTGTTGCAAAATCTTCCATGATGTCATTGTTACCTTAGTTTGCAGATGTTCCAGACTTGACAGAACAGCAGTTTTTCAGTCCTGCTTAGTGACCATGGGAGCACACTTTTCTTTCATTAGATTTCATGTGTAAATCCACTGAAATCAGCGTCCATCTTAAATTACTTTTATCTTATCCGCTTTTTTCTTATCCGATTAAGTCATTTGTGGTGCCCTCTGCAGCCAACTTTAATATCTGGTTAGGTCAAATTTGACATGGGTCCCACTGAAATTAGAAGTTAAACAGCTTTTCTTCAATACTGAGCCTGTCTCTTGGAGTATAAAACACTAAACCACATTACCCGTTGTTCAAATTATCAGCAAGAAACACCCTCACAAAGTGCCAAGAATGGCGCTTAACAAGTTCGTGGTGTCCAACTTTTTCTGGACCGATGCGTCCAGCTGAGGCTGCTGAATGTGTGTCAGGTTGAATAGGACAGGGTGCCAATACTTTGTGCCAGCCAGGCCTCCACCGAGCTCGCCCTGTGTCATCAAGTAGTGCAGTGGCGAACAGCACCCTGGCTGGAAAGCTGTTCATGTCTGCCCTGAGGGAAGAGGGCGGATGGGTGGTGGGACGGCGGCAGGGGGAAGAGGAGGAGGAGGAGCGGGGGCGTGGGGGGGTTGACTTACTGTAGATTTCGCGGCTACAGCTGTGGTGGCACGGTGATAATCTCCCCCCTCCTGCTTAATTCCGTGATACTGTCCTACATTAGCAGAGCAAGAGGCCAGGAGATCCTTCAGTTTATAAATAGGTCTACACTTTGCAAAGGGGATTACTGTATGGCATATATCCTGACCTCTTTGTTTATCCTGAAGGATTTCTTTTTCTCTGGATTCACTGTCTTACCTCCTCTCTGTCTGTGTTCAGTCGTGCCTCGCCAAGTACTTTCCAGGGGCTCAGTTACAGCCACTCAGCGCACACGTCGTGTGACCTGCTCTGTGTTTGCATATCACCCTGCTGCCTCTGTGTTTTACTGTTCCCATGGAGAGGGGGACGCAGAGAGATGAAGTTTCCCATCAGCTATGATAGGGGTCTTTGTGGTTGAAGTCAAAAGGGAGGCAGTGTGATGGCGTCAACATCACTACAGGGTTAACTTACAGAGGCTTTAGAGGAAATCTTCATCAAACAATGCTGTCATTAGAGATGAAATGATTACTGTTTTTACAATAAAGTGCAATAAGATTCAAGACAATTAGTACTACTGTTTCAATTTTTAATTGCCATGATGTGATAAGTGCTTTGATAAAGTCATAGTAAATTTTGTCCAGCATCAACTAACATTAGCAATAATCTTCCAGAGGCGGGTGCAGCAGCAACGTAGGTTTGTTTGCGTCAAGGGAAAAACGAATATCACAGAGGTCACTATAATTGTGATATGAAATTTTCATACTGTTTCACCTTAAGCTGTCATCAAACCACAGCAGATTTATTCAACCCTACAGCCTGTCAGACACCTAGTGAAATTGAGATTTTTGTTGTGATATTTAATATATTGTTACATTCTTATTTTTTGTATCTTTTAAAACTATTTAGGTGCAACTAAAACTAGTGAGGCTTTCCATTGGCCATGCCAAGTCAAACCGTACTGCACTGTTTTGCACGTCCATTACCTCTTTTATTGCGCTGAGTCTCATCCGAGATCGATTACAAGGGTGGGCCAAAGTAAGCTCGACCTGCCTCCTAGTGGGCTGCAGTGAGTTTTCGTCCAAAGTGGGTAACCCATGACAACCGCACCTCTCCCCCTCAAACAAGTGTGTGTTGTGAGATTCAACTCGTCTATGCAGGAGAGCAGAGAGAAAGAGGTTTTTAAAAGCCTCTCTGTGTTCAGCTCTCAGTACTTTTGTAACTTCTAACCGAATCTCTGTGGTTTGAAGTTTATTTGTTGCTGTTTGTACTTTCAGGGATCTGCTTTATTTCACTGATTCATGTTCACTTTAAGTCGAATAGGAGTTGTGTTAAGTTGCTGCTGATGAAAACCCAATATTTCCTGATTTTGCTGCTGTAACAGAGATGCAAATCCCTGCTGTCAAAGTCAAAGTCAAGCCAAACCAGCACATATGTATGTAAAAGGTCTGTAGATTCCAGAGAAGGGGTTCAAGCCAAAGAATTTAGAGTCTCTATGTTTAGGGTTGAATACGGCAATTAAATAATTGACAGGATCATCTGAAAACATGCACTCGCATAAAAGATTTCTGCTGTCACTGACAAAAGATAAAGTCAGAAGCTTCCAGCAGAGCACTGTGGCATAATGCTGAGCAAGTGGAGCTGGCACTGCCCAGCTGAACCCTACCCATGACAGTCACTGGCATGAATTATTCACCCTCAACAGTTCTCTTGGTTGGCCCAAACGAGGACAAGAAAATGTCCCTTACTTAAAATGTCAAAGGCCTAATGGCTGCTTCTTGCCATCACTTGCACTTAAAAGCTGTGTGAACGTCTGCCAGGTTGGTCATTTTAAGTCAACTCCTATCGAAGCTCTGTCCAAAACACCCATGCATCAGGATAGCAGCATGCAGGAAATAGCTGAATCCTACTGTTTTCTTCATGAATACATTACCATTGATAATTTTTTCATTACTGATGGCGTATCCAAGCAGACGGGGAACAAACCAGATCCCAGCACTGACTCAAAAGATAAAGTTTTCACAGTTGGATGATTTGGCTGAGTTGTACTTCTTAGCATAGTGGCTCTGATGACTCCTGTGGTGTCGGTTTTTCTCCTCCTCCTCCTCCTCCTCCTCCTCCTCCTCCTTGTCCCTTAATTACACTTCCATGAGAGATTGAGGAAAGCGAGGGCAGCAAGGGTGTGGTTGAAACGGAAAGCAAGTCACCAGGGAAGTGCGAGTTGTTAGATGAAGAACAGCATCTCACAAGGAAGTTAATTTTGCATACTGTCACCCTTCAGTGAAGATCTCATAGTTTTTGGTTGTGTTTTCTGTTTCACTGCTTTTGAGGGATTTCATGCTCTCATGGCTTGAGAAAATTGTGCAACCCTGGGGCCTGTGAATACTTTACAAAACACTGGATAAACTGAAAAATGCATGGGCGTTTTAGACAATCAAGGCCGTTATTCTTCCTTTCGCTTTTCTTTTTTTGCTTCTTCTGAAACTTGACATTTTGGAGGTTATCATCTGACAACAGCAGTATATGAAACAAAAGGCGTGACTGTTGTTTAGTTAGCTTTCTCTTTAGATATGTAGGATTTATGTTTCTTTTTTTCCTTTTTATAATGGTTGTAAGAACAAACTTGGAACATGAACTGAGGAGGCCTGTATTCTTTTGGGTCCCTTTAGACTTTTGCCCGGCTCTCCAATGAACCCCCCCTCCCGCTCCCTCGTGCCTCTAATCTCCCTGAAAAATTAATCATCTGTCACATCGCCTCAGTGCTCAGCAGCACACCGATGCGTAGCAGTGGCAGTTCAAGAAATAACTCCCTGTCAGGCCTTTTAAACAGGGCTTTGGATGCAGAGTTGGCCACCAAACTTGGCCAGTGAACACACGGAGCCATCTTGATGTGCTTCAGCCTTTTTGGTTGCATCCAGTGGGGACACTTGAGACCCGGTTTCCTTTTCACTGTGACAGCAGTCAATGGGACAATGCGGCTACTCTTTTCCTCTCTACCCCAAACAAAGTAGCACAGAGGCTCTCTGTGCTGTATCAGAGACTTAGTTCATCCTTTTCCTTCCTACCGCCAACCAAACAACATGGAGAGGCGAACATCCTACTTACTGTAGAGACTAAATCATCGCCCCAAAAACACTTTTCTCACCCAAAACCATGTAACTGGTAGAGCTTGGTCGATACACATATCTCCCGATTCTATACGGTCATGATATTTGGGTGCAAATTTGATATGTATTGCAAATCTTAAGTATTACAGTTAGATAATATGATTTAATGTGATTTTTGTTTTCTATTTTAACACTAAACCATGTGAAAAAGTTGAATCTTACACTTCTAGAGTTTTATTTCAGCAGCATCGTTGCTATAGTGCATATAAAAATAGGTAAACTTCAGCTGTTCCTGCTCATCAAGGTAATACCATGAATAAAATAATGAATAAAATAAGATGTTAGGCCAAAATGAATAGAGCCTCCAAAAACTGCACAGAGCAAAGAGACTTTAAATTAACATCCTTCACATATGAAGTTGAACTTTGAAAGGTTACTGTAGCTGTATATTGAGTTAGCTATTAGTTTTTCACAGAAACATACTTTGTCTGAAAGTATGAGTTTGACAAGCATATAAAGTAAAATCGATCACTTTGTTAAGATAATATTATTGCAATTGCTATGCTAATTCCCATTAGCATGTTAATAGGAATTACCATTGTGTTGACGTTGTGCGAACGGTCTAACCACTACTTACTTACATATATATTTTTTAAATGATTCAGCAAAAAAAAAATAGTGATTCAGGGATCGTAAAAAGAGTCACAATGCCTAAGACAATCAAGCTTTTTCTCCCACCCAAGTGGCCATCAAATGTTCAAATGCTTTGATTCTTTAAATGGTTAAACCAAATCCAGCCATTTCATTTCCTTATCTTTATGATGTATTGTTCTCCTGATATGGAAGATAATCTTTAGACATCTTCTATTCCTGCCACAATGTCTGATATGTTATGGGCCATTTGGTGAACTTTGTTGCTTTGCAAATGAGGGTTTATTACCACATTGGGTACACCCATTTTTACTCCTTCCCTCCTTCTTTATCAGCTTCATGTAATCTGATCCTTTTCTGCACTCGGGCACCTCCTCCGGGACAGCTCACATTTCCTTTGATTCACAGAGAGGTCCCACAGGGAGTAAACAACTGCACACCAGTTAGCAGCCACTATATGGCATCCACTGGCTTAATTCAACTCATTAAAGTAGCTGCAGTGAATCAACTGACAGATCTAGGGCCATTATCCATTCTGCTGCTTATTTTATTCATTGGCATGCTGGCTGTGGTTGACTCTGTTGTTGGGAATCAGGAAAGGAAGGGGAGCGCGCTGTGCTGTTCCTGCCACGTTTAGACAAATTCAGTTTGTGTGCTGTTGCTCAAGTGTACTCCAGCAGCAGTATCTCATTGTCTGTTCTGTTCTTTCTCTGTGGGCTCTTGGCATGGCAGCGTTGCTATGGTCTGGATTTTATCAACTGCCTGTTACAGTCAATTGACAAATTCTCTCTCTCAAAAAATTGGAGCTTTTTACAAAATGTGAGCTTCAAGCTTAAAGTTTGTCACCATTGTTTTGTGTCTACATTATGGTAAAACTAGAGCTGCAACAATGAGTTGTCAACTATTAAAGGAGTAAAATTAAAGGAGTAAAATGTGGCAGTTGTGGGAGCAAAAATAAGCACTGCAGTCCAAATAGTGAGTTGGAGCTATAGACTGTATATAAAATAGGTAAAAATCATATTTAAAACACAGTCTATGGTTGAAACAAGTTGTTTCCCTCTGCTCACTCCTCCTTAGACTTTGGGCAGCTCTGCAGAAACTCCACAGGAGTGCAGGAGTGCGTTAACATATTGCCCAACGGCTTCTACAAGATTATCAGTTATTTCTTACGACTCATAAACAGACATTTGCTAATTTGGTGAACTTACAGCATTAATTTGAACTCTGATTAACATGAAACAGGCAAACAAAAACAGTTATTCCAGCCTGGAGTAGAAATAGTATGGACACCATGGCTGCCACGTATGTTTCAGCTAAACATGTTTTCTTGATCGCTGATAAGATATATCACGATAAGTTTATGATTTATAAATATAAAATATAGAAATATGTTACAGCTGTCACCTTTAAATTCATCGCCAATTATTTTGGTGAGAAAAAAGTCAAAATTCTCTTCTACCAGCTTGTTAAATATGAATATTTTCTTGTTTCTTTACTCCTCAATGACAGTAAACTGAATATCTTGGGGTTGTGGACAAAACGAGATGGACCAAACCACTAATCACAGCCCTAGTAGGAACATTTATGAAAGTACAGCTATTGCTAATAAACTTCCCCTCTCTGACCGGACTGCCCAGCAGTGTTGGTGAGTCAGATAATGTTGACCACCACTTCCTGTCACCCACCACAATAAATCCATTAGCTGTGCACCACTTCACATCCTCTCTTATTGATTTATAACAAACAGCTATCCAGTTAGCCCCCGCTGCCTCCATTACAGTGCCATAATAGCTATGGTTGGACGAGTGGGGGACAGGGGATGTATGGTTTGGGGACCAGGAAGGTTAGTGGGAGTGTTAAGTTTTCTCCCATTGGGACAGCAGAGGAGATGCAGGGAGCACAGTGTCAGCTGCAGCCTGTCTGCTCTGGAGGCTCAGCTGGCTACACTGGTCATTTACTGTGTCAGGAGGATTACGCCCTGTAAGTATAGAGTGTTGTGTTAAAGAAACAGTTTATTGTAAATAACAGGAGTGTGTGTTGCATGTCAGGGGACATATGTGTGACTGGATGTGAGTGCGTGAGAGCAGCCTACATGTGAAATAGTTGATCTGTGCAGATGGTGCAGGAAGCTTTACAGATGTGTGGTAACATAATCTACTTTATTTGCGTGTCAGCCTAAACATGACATTAGCAAGCCTGTTAGAAATCACAGACCACCACATGAGGTTAAGTTCCTACAGCAGAGCCATAATGTTCCTACAGCCATGAGAAGCTGCAATTAACATAAACAAATGATAACTTCTTGCGGGAAGAATGTGGTGCTGTTTTTTTTTTTTGGAATTGAGTTAAAGAAAAAGCTTGATATTTTTCTTGCTGAGAATTGAATCGCTCTCCTGTCTGTGTTAGGGCCCGAAAGATACTAGATTTTTAGGGCCTTTACTGATAATAGGGAGTGAAAAATTCTGATATCAATATATGACACGCGCGACAAAGATATGTAATGGGTGCAGGATATTTTACAGCTTTGCAAGAAAGGTTATTGTCCTAAATGATATCAGGGCAGTGAAACATTTAACTTTCACTGGTATTTTTAACAATAATAAATAACTACAAATAAAAAAAATGAAATATATATATTCAACCTGAATTTAGAAAAATGATCAAATATAAATGAAAGGCTGCACATAAAGCTAACAAATAAAATAATCTGCACTATATTCTGAAAAAAAACACGTTTTCATATAGGGGCATATCGGACAACATATATCCTGATACCCATGTAGACCGGTATAGCTGTAATAGGTCAATATGGAGCAGATAATATCAGTCAAGCGATTTAGCGGTTGGACTTTGGTCTGTACAGTAAATATGAAACTCCCACCAGGAGATTCTTGCTCAGTGTACAAACAACAGGCCATAGTTGCTCAGGGAGTCATGTGCAGGATTTTATTTCCTGTTATTTTTACTCACTGATTAAACAAACAGGATACAACATTACTTTAAAATCTTAATTGGTGAGGTTAAGAGGTGCTGCTAGGGGTATTTTGTTATGCATTGAAAACCAGTACAAACCAGTTCTGGTTCCTGACTCGTCAGTCCTGAAATATTGAAAAGCTCCTGGACAAACGTTACTTCTGTTGGTATTTATGTTATGTTACATGACCAGCTGACAGGGCAAAATGCTCAAAAGTGTGAGCTCACTTTACTAAATTTAATGAACAGCTAAATGCAATAACTCGGGGTAACAATAAAATAACTTTTTTTTCACATCTCTTCATGTCATGCCTTTTTTTGGATGAGATACCCATTCTATCCTTATGCTAAGCTAAGCTAACTGGTCACTCACCCTAGCTTTATATTTAACTGGCAGACATGAGAGTGGTATCAATCTTCTTATCTCACTCTCAGCAAGAAGGCAAATAAGCACATTTTCCAAACTATGCCTTTGTGCTTGATATAATTTTGCAGGCTTAATCTTCTCAGGCAGGCATTTAAAAGTGTAGCAAAGCCCTGTGACATCATGTTATTTACACCCCTGACTGCCAAACAGGCATGAGGCTAAATAACAAATCACTGCAACCTCTGTAATGTATGTTAGGAATACGACCAGTGTGCATCTCCAGCCCCCCTGGGCCTCTTCCCTGACCTGATTCATTCCTGCTGTGACACAAAGAGGAGCTTAGGCTTGCAAAGTCAAAATCTGGCCTGCTGCAGTGTTTTTTCGAATCTATAGACTGAGTTTGTAATGGCATGACATCTTAATTATTGGGAGGATTTATTGAGGAAAATAAAGTGCCAGATCTACAGTTTACCGCCTCTGGCCATTAGGTGTATTCAGCCTCACCCAGTTCACTCATACACACACACACACTCTGCTGCCACACCCTTGTTGAGAGCTTGTCACTGCTGGGGAGACACTCCCTGTCTAGCATGCCTGTGGTGGTGGTGGGGGGGTGGGCAGGATAGCGAACCTGTTCTCATGATCCGAGTTACTCATCTATTGTCACAGTTGCAGTGTCCTCAGTATCTGTTAGTTTCAGCAATTTACGAGTGAGTCACTGAGAAGTTTAGAAGAGTTTCGTGTTAGATGAAAAACTGTGCACAAGATTTACGCATGGACGCAGGACAGAATATACTGTGTTAGTGTGGAATGTCACACCAGCGTTTCAGCGTTGGGTGCTCAACAGTATCCATCTCTGCTTTTCTGTTGCAACTCGTTCACTGGCAGCTTCCACTGATCCGCATTCCTGGTTTTACTGTGCAGGGTGTTTTTTCTGGGAGAAGCCCCCTGAAGACCTCCACAGAGGTTGTTGCTTAACAAGATAGTGGGGGTAGGGCTGACGGTAACAGTTATTTTCATTGTTGATTAATTTGACAGTTGTTTTCTTGATTAGTCAATTAGTTGTTTGATCTATAAAATTACTGAAAAGGTGAAAAATTTTCTCAAATGCTGAAGATGACATCCTCAGGTGTCTTGTTTTATCCACAACCCAAAGATATTCAGTTTAATGTCATAGAGGACAAAAGAAATCAGAAAATATTTACATTTGAGAAGCGGAATCATCAAAATCTTGACTTAAAAAAATATTCAAACCAATTAATCGATCATTTAGTAGTTGACAACTACTCAATGAAGTGTTGCAGCTCTAGTGGGTGGTGATGGGTGTGAGGTCTGTGTTTTTCTGAGTAAAAAGTGTGGCTTCCATGTCACTGCATGTTTGTGTGGGTGGGAGTAACGACGATGATGGAGCAAGGTACAGTGAGAATGAAGGGATGCATCACTCATTAACTGGAAGAGCACAAAGTCCAGTCAGAGGTACATAATGCAACTAACAGCTTTTCGTCAGAACTGAACTTGGGGGAGGGATCAGTAGATAAGCCTCGTTACTCTATTTTACTTTGACTATAATAATCATAATATGCAAAACAAGGTGTTTTATGTTTTTCCCCCAAGTTGTTGAAGTTTGACAAAGCAGGGTACAGCAGCATAAAAATATTTTTAAACAGTAAATCCTAAAACGTATCAAACATAACTAGAGGCCAACCGATACTGGATTTTTGGGGCCAATACTGATATAAGGGAGTAAAAAAAAATTACAGTATAAAGAATATGTACATAAACGCACATCTTTTGCAACAATCCCTCAAAAGTGATTAAGCCTTGACACAAAGTTATGTAATGGAGGCAGCATTATTTTATAGTTTTATTGTCCAAGATGATTTCAGGGCACTGAAACGGTAAACTTTCACTGGTATTTTTGACAATTATGAATAATTATAGATTTAAAAAAAACACAATTAGAACAAAGTATATGTAAAAATACATGTAAATATTACACTTGCATTAAGCAAAGGGATCACATACACATAAAATTCTGCTTATAAAGCTAACAAATTAAAAACAATCTGCATCATGTAACATTAAAAAAAGTTTTCATATCAGCACATATCTGACAACATATATGCCAATACTGATATAGACCAATATAGCTGTGATAGGCCAATATCAGGCCAATAATATCAGTTGTTTGATATATCAGTCGGGCTCTAAACAGCAATCAACAACATAAAAACTGGAAAATCAAGAGCAAAAAAAAGCAAAAATTAAGTCCGTTTATAAATTAGTTTAAGAACACTAGAAGGAAAGGAGAGATTTTCTTGACTTGGGCCATGGTCATTATGAGCATGTGGGGGAAGTAAAAAAAAAAGAAGAAATTATGAGAAAACCCAAGAGGCAACAACACTTATCAGCAAACAAGTCAGCATAGTTTCAGACATCAGATGGGTCAGCAGATTAAGCCCCCACGGTACAGTGCCTTTTCTGGTTACCTAGGTGATATGTGGGGCGTGTCGTAGCATTGCAACAGTTGGCTGAACTCGCTGCCTCGCCCAGGAAAACAAAGACTACACAAACACTGTCACTGATTTAAAGAGAACAGGCAAGTTCTGTGTGGGCACGGTGTACATGCTGCTTTGAATACAAAAAGTCACGTTGGTTTTATTTTACATCGGTTGTATCTGAGCCTTCAGCAGTAGTGGATCAAAATGATTTTAGTTTGTCTGATTTCTGTCATTTTATTCCGATTGCCAGCTTGTAGTTGCCTACTGTCTTGACAAACAAGCCTTCATGCTTGCGTTTAAAAAGAGGCCACACCTTTACATAGAAATGCAGGCATACTCAGTGATTACAAGCATAGTTTCTGCCTGTGCCCTTATGAGTCAGTGCATTATCTGTAAGGTAGCATGTAGCTGCAAGCACAGACAGTCCTCTGAGGCCTGGTCCTGCAGGATCTCGTGCCAGACTGACTACAGCTGAAACTTGGTGAGCTACTGCTCCCTCTGAAAGTAAGAGTCACATGGGACATCTTGGGACCTTACGGGAATTTCAGGTTCAGGTGAACAGACCAAACACGTGCGTATCGACAGCAACTTAACACATGCAGGCCCAAAAACGTGGGGACTTGCAAGTGAGTCCTTATTCCATCAAAGTGCCACAGAGAGAAAATTCAGGTCAGACACAAACTAATGAGGAACATGCACACATTTTGCTGGTGCGCACACACTATTATTGTCAGTTTCTTCTTCATATAAATTGTAATGAAAAACACAGCCCTGCTGCAGAAGCTGCAATGACGCACGCACAAGAACGCGCACACAGTACGATGCCTGGAGGAGAAAAAGTGGGCTGGTACATCTGAGGGACTGAAACACAACACAACACGTCCTTATGCAAAGCAAAAAGATGAGGGAGTGGTGCTTGCTGTTGCTTATGCATAACGAAGAGCTCCACTGTGAGGCAGGCGCAGTGAGACAAAATATCTCATCTTCATACAAATTCCTTTCCTCCAAAGCCATAGATCAACTCTGATTATAGTACTCACTACATTGTTAACTATGAATTTGTTCCATGAAGTTGAATGTGAGCAGAGCTAAAGGTGGTAATTGACGGGTTTATAGTGCATTTTGTGCCAACTCAGCAGCTCGACTCTGTGGCTTTTAGCCCCGACTTGTTTTATTAGTTGTAACAACAGATGATAAGCGTAGTTGCTTATTGCAGGAATCATGTTGTAAGATATAACCAGCTATCATATAAAGGATGGCAGTGTTTTTTGTGTTTCTTTTGTCTGTTCAAGCCTTTGTTTATTGACTTTGCTGTGTATAGAGCTCGCCGGTGGCTTCAGGGCATCTGCAGATATCAGACTCTTACATGCATACTACACACACGCATGGACACACACACCGTGCTCGGCAAAGAATCCTGTCAGTAACAGTGAAACATCTGAAAATACTTGTAACCGGCACAGTGAATGCATTGTACTCTATTGGCCATATGTCACATGCAGAATGGCAGGCAGCTATTATGAATGCAGATTTTTTTTGTCTGTGATGAAGAGGATTTCTGTGGTGGGTAGACAGTCAGGCTGCAGAAACGCGGATGTAGAAAACGTTCATACGTGTTCTGACAGTGAGAGGTTATTTTAGGTCTGTGAAGCCTCAAAACAAGGAAGTATAGAAAAATAGTCTGGGTTTTAGACTTCATTTTAAGGTTACAGATTACAATATAAAATAAGAATCTTGTGCGCAAAGTCGGCAAGATCACATTTAGTTACAGGAAGCAAATTTCATGAATAGGAGGTTTAATATTAGAGACATAGTCCCATATTTAAATATGTAAGGCACAGTGCAATAGTTTGAAAAAGATTATTTTAGAATTGGATATAATAGGATATCTATGTGAGGATTGAATAAATGCAGTAATTAGGGTTGGGTATCAGTACTCTATACCTTTAGTCAGGGGTGTCAAACCCAACTTCCTCCTGGGCAGCATCAGCCGTTTGGTTGCCCTCAAAGGGCTGGTTGTAAATGAAAGGTCATATTTAGAAATGCTGAAATATTTACTTTTATCATATTACATAATTTCTTTTGCATTAGTACTAGTTTTAGTAATAACCTTAGTGTTAATAACTAGCTCTCTCGTCTTGTTCTTGTTTCACCAAGTAAAATCCCTGCGTACGTTGTACATTCAGTGAATAAAGAGATTCCTTTGATCAGCGATCTACTGCAGAAGCTACAGTCCTTTATAGTCTGTGGTGTGGTGAAGTTGAGTGTGGCATATTTGATAGAAATGGCAGTTCAGTGGGGGTGATTGTGTTAAATTGACATATGACATCAGCGTGCCGAGATGCCACCAAAACATTCAAAAGTATGGCTATACTTCACACCTGAGGCATCTGAGAAAACAACAGCCTCATTTCATCTCATTTGAGATGGCAGCAATTGTACAGAAATAGTTGATCTTGGGGACAGTCTTGTTAACTAGTATAAGTCTTATAGAGGCATCAGTAATAGATTGAGACTGTTTCATTACCAGTCAAAAACTCCTTGTAGTAGCTTTCAGTGTACCGGTTTTGTATATTTTAAACAAAACCAAGCCAGCTAGTAGTGAGAAGAAGAATTTTTATTAGGAAAACAAGATCATGGAGGAGGTCTACAGTAGGACAAACATGCACCAACAAGTCAGCAGTGGTTATACAATCTTGAGCAATGTTAAAATAAAACTACACAAGACTCCTCAGGATGTCAGATTACCAGAAAACTAATTTCTATGAACACATACAGAGTTCTGAGATTGCTAAAAAAAAAAAAAAAAGTCATGTTTCTGTGATTTTCTCAGCAGTTTAGGCTTGAGTGTGACGAGGAGTATGCTCACTGTCTGTATACGCTCTCACACACACACTCACCCAGTGGAGTCAAAACCTGACGAACAGGTTCCTGTTTGCCATGCGTCAGCAGCAGGCTGCTCCCACGGCTGTATGGGCGGAGGCTCGGGGTGAAAGGTCACTTGGAGTGGCCAGCGTTCCTGACTCACAGCTGTCTCTCAGCCCACTTCGTTCACACTGTCCCATGAGCCTCTGCTGCTGCTCTGTGTTGTCATTTTCAGGTCAGGGTGCATGTCTGGGAGGGGTCAGCTTGAGAGCTGTCACACTCCAGTGGCTTATGAAAACTGAATGACAGTGTTTTGTAAGAGAGCAGAGACCTCACTGGAATATTTATTAATTCATGAAAAGGAAAAGGCATATAGTGACATTTAGCATCTTCATTACAGCGGAAGAAGTGTTTAACTCAATCCTGACTTTGGCTCTCTTTGTGTTTTTTTTAGGTTTGCTCCATCGTTGTTTTGATCGCGGGAGGCAAGGATGGCAATGCAGAGTAAGTAATTCACGATTCTCCTCTTGTTTTTATGTATTTTACTGCCATATTTTATTTCTTCTTCCTTCATTTATGTAAACTATTTAAATAATATAGTGATTTTGTCCAGATATACGCAGACCCAGTTTTGATAATCCTGGGGATATCCAAAGTTGAAAGGAAACTAAAATAGGCACAACAACGCCTCCTGGCATGTGGCCTTTACTTGTGGCCATTACAGCAAAAAAGCTCATTCTGTTATTCTGGAAAAGAAAGAAGCTCCAACCCTGAAATTATGGCTCACAGAACTGATACAGAATCTGATTTATCAGTGAAGACAAGTTAAAAGATTTTGAGAAGATCTGGCAACATTTAGTCTCTCATCTTGTGGAAGTAACCGCAGTCCAGGGTTGGGGTGGGGATGGGGTAGACAAGGGGAGAGCTTGAGGTCAGTTGTGAGCTCGACATCTTATGTTTTCCTTTGTCTTTCCTCGCGTATTTACTTAATCATTTTGATCTGTAGGAGGCATGTTTTTGCTATATTTTGATATTATAGTATTGTTATTATTATATTATGTCCATATGGAAAAGAAGCATGATGACGCCATATTTTTGTTAACCTTGAAAATTATGCTTATACTGTTTGAAACAACTAATCTATATGTGGATTTTCAAGTTAGTTTGTGAATTTTCATGGTCACTTCAGTCAACTCATTCTGCCGTACTTTTAAAAGAGACTGTTGAACACTTTGATTATGACCTTTCCTACTTCCAACTATTGTTTTCACATATTTATATTGAGGTCACTTCCTTAATACAAAGGATAATTATAGGTTACTTCTGTAAAACTGATCCTTCATGTGGTGTAGAAGTAAAACACTGCTTTACTGGGGAGAAAAATGAATAAATATCCTGACTCCATGTTTATCAGATTTGTTGATAAATCACTTGCCTTTGACACCCCACAATCCCCTTCTTCATGCTTGGCAGTGGGTGAGCCTGACAGCGGCATAATGAAGGTGGCAGAGTGGCAGGAGGAGAGGTATGGCATAGACTCAGGCATCCAGTCTGGAGCCAACACAATCAGAGATGAAGACGGCGAGTACACCACCTCCAAGCACTACACCATGACCACCACCACCACCATCACAGGCGGAGAACCTGGTAAGACAACATGGAGGGGTTGAACCAGCCAATATGCATATAAAGCCTTAACTGACCCTTCGCTGAGACCAACCTTCTTTAGTTCTGACAAAAATACACTTATTAACCTCAGAAAAGGAAGCACAGAGATTAGATTAAGTGCAGCAGACCTTGAGACGCTCACAGAGCCAGACTGTCATTCCCTAGAAAGAGAGCTGGGATAAGAACTAAGATGAAGAGAGAGATGTATCGTCATGGGCTGTCATTGATTATGCACTGGCCCACATTCTCCTCCTCAGTCCCTACATAACAAATCCCAATTTTAACCCCTGATGGGAATGAGGTGATGTAACTGCAGGTCATAAGTTAGCATCAGTTAGCCAGACATCCTAATGTTTGCAGCTTACGTTAGAGCAGCTAAAGACAAAAGTGAAATCCAAAACACTAACAACTGATTAATTGATTGATTATTAATAATTAACAAGATACAAAATGCCGTTCTTTTATTTTACCCTCCAAAGTCACAGAGTATTGCTTGTCATAGAGCCACATGCACACTGTTGCTTCAACATGCAGAGAATTGAAAAGTTTGACAAGCCTATTTACTGTATGTTTGCTAATCTATGATTGGACAGTTGGTGTTCAGAGGAGGGGCAGTTACATGTGTCCTATGATATCATCCTCATCATTTCACTTGTCGATAGAATTGGACGCGCTCACTACGAGAACCATGCGGGTGCGGGCTGCAATGTTCCCGGAGACTCTGGAGGGAGGCACAACCATCTTGTCCACTCAGACAGACCCGTCCCAGATGACAAACGTCCAGCGGCTGGCCGAACCCTCCCAGTTGCTCAAGACGGCCATCATCCATCTGATCAACTACCAGGACGACGCCGAGCTGGCCACACGTGCCGTGCCTGAGCTCACCAAACTGCTCAATGATGAAGACCAGGTGAGGAACGCACAATCATGCCCACACACACACGCACAGTATTTTGGTAAATTTGTTGTTATATCATTATGAGATAATTATACTGAGTTGAATTTATTACTGTTGCACTTAAAAAAGTCTGCATTAAACTTCTAAAACCTCTAGATCTATATTAGATATTTTGTTAAGTTATGTACACTTTCCCAAATGTTCCAACAATGTTCAACTGCAGAAAAAAATAAAGAATTTTTTCAAGGTAGCAGTGTGTTTCCTACTAGCTAAGAAACAGGATTCGTTAGAGTGAGGAAGGAAGTCGGAGAACGTTACTAAATGTAACGTGAATAAAACTGATAGCTCAACCTTCACTGCCAGCAGATGGTTAACCTAACTTAGCATAAAGACTGGAAACAAGAGGAAACAGCTAGCTTGGCTAAGAAGACAGCAGAATTCAGTAATTAGAAAAAATAAAAAAAAATGGTACATGCTGCTTTTCTGTATGTTGTGTCATTGTAAATATAATATCTATTATAGAGGTAGCACTGAAGAAGGTAGCACATCCAAGAAGACACTTGTTGGAGCAAAATAGCCTCCAATGTCAAGATGCACTATATGCCTAATGTTTGACTCTCATTTAACTCTATGTCCAACATGCTGTTAATACATCTGACAATAACTGACCAGAAATCAAGTACCATTTCACATTAATATAGCATGTTGGCCAATGTGCCCCTCTCTTTGTTGCATCTCCAGCAGCTATTGTCCTCGTTATTCTAAATTAGATTAGACGTGTCTGCATGTCTCAGGCCATAGAGTACCATGTCTGTCCTACTTTTCTCCAAGCTTCATTAGAACTGGCATTGTATATTAATTATTAGTTAAAGCGACTAATATTTCTGGTGCCAACTAGGGAGAGTAGCAACGTTTCATTGACTAGAAGACTAAATACTGTATATGTTATTTCCACCAGTAATGCCGAAGTCTTCTTCTCCCCTTCTTCTCATCAGGTGGTGGTCAGCAAGGCAGCACAGATTGTCAACCAGCTCACACGCAAGGAGGCGTCGCGGCGTGCGCTGATGCAGTCTCCTCAGATGGTGGCAGCGGTGGTGCGGGCGATGCAGAACACGAGCGACATGGAGACGGCACGGGCCACGGCCAGCATCCTCCACAACCTGTCCCACCAGAGAGAGGGCCTGCTCTCCATCTTCAAATCTGGAGGCATCCCTGCTTTGGTCCGCATGCTCAGGTACCTACAGCACAAAGAGAGAGAGACATCATGGATTGAGGAAGTTATTTGACTTTAGCCACCCATGAGTTATGGTATCTAACAGCGAGCACATCCACTGATGGAATTTTCCTTTAATGCTTTTTATTTCTTGTTCACTGACCCCCATCTCTCCCTCAGCTCTCCCATGGAGTCTGTGCTCTTCTATGCCATCACCACGCTCCACAACCTGCTGCTACACCAGGAAGGAGCAAAGATGGCTGTTCGCCTGGCCGACGGCCTGCAGAGGATGGTTCCCCTGCTGAATAAGAGCAACCCCAAATTCCTGGCCATCACCACAGACTGCCTGCAGCTGCTGTCTTATGGCAACCAAGAAAGCAAGGTATGTGTATATAATTTTCAGTACACGTACAGGACTTCACAGTAAGCCTTTTCACTCACTTTCCCTTTAGGAAAGTAACAGAAATGTTTTACATGCCAGACAGCCAACTTACATACCGAAATGGAAAATGTAGGACGAACAGCAGAACTTTCACTTGTAGTGAAATATTTTTACAGTGGACCTAAATACTTCCACTTTTGGTTAGCACACCCACAGCCAATTGCACCTGTGTGTTACTGGGCCTTCCCCTTTAAGGAAGGTGGTTTTGTGGGTAACCCGTGTGTGTAACAGAGTCTAGTTGGTTTGTTGTTGAAGTGAGTTTTTCCTGGTGTGTGTGAAGGGAAGTTACGTTACTAGAGCCATAAAGTGTGTAGATCAGCTCAAGTTTCAGTGTGATGGTTACTGAAAGGTTGTGTGTTGTGTTTGCTGCCACAGAAAAGAAATAAAAAGCCTCTGTTGATGTAACATCACTACAGCCTCTGACTGCACTCTTCACAGTGGAGCTAGTTCAGACTGTGAACAGCTAGTCAGCAGCTTCGAGTTGGGATAAAATCCATTAAAATAGTCTAAAACTGGAGGTTTCAGAGCTGCAGAGCTGGAAGCCACTGAGCTCAGGTGATTGATCGCAGGAACATTGTAAGTAGGGAAGTTAATAATTAATCATTAATCGATTGATCGCTGTTAAGAATGTCACTGTTTAAAAATGTATTAACCAATAATGTACGTTTTGTCTACCATCTCTCCAGAGTTCATAGGACTTCAAATGGAGAAGAGCAGACATTTTGAGCGAAAGCCTTGTTGTTTCATTATTCCGTTTGTTGAGATTGTTTAGGCTTCATAAAGTAATTACTAATGTGCTGTTAGTTCAGTAGTTTAAATTTAACTTCAATGGAGAAATGAGAAATAATTAATTGATTAGTAGTTGTTAACATATTCAACTATCGGTTAAGGACAAAATTTGCAGCTCTAATTGTAAACCAAAAAACAAGACTGCACAGTCAGAAACACAGGAAAATAGATTAAGACTTCACATTAATTTTCACTTGCCCGAACATGTGCCTGAGGCTTTCCACATGCCCAAACACGGAGTTTACCTGCTGCAGGCGTTAATGTCGAGTCCTGACGTAGTACAGTGGCTGATACACTACATACCAAGTACTGTAATCTGAGACTGTTCAAGTTGTCAAGCTTGTGTTTTTGTTTTGGGTGTGGCATGTGAACAGTCGTTCAGGTGCTGGCACAGTGGGGGTATGGGTGTGGTTATTTGTTCAGAATAGTAAAATGAGTGAACATGAATTGGTGTTTAACTGCCTGGACAAGTCACAGCTTTGCATGAGTGGTGGATTGTTAACCATAAAGTTCCTGAGTGTTAGTGAATACAAGTTATTGTCACACAGACTGAGACAGCCTGTCTCTCTCTCTCTTGCAGCTCATCATCCTTGCCAACAGGGGTCCTGAGGGTCTAGTTCACATCATGAGAAACTACAACTATGAGAAGCTGCTGTGGACGACAAGCCGTGTGCTCAAAGTCCTGTCTGTGTGCCCCAGCAAC
This sequence comes from Lutjanus campechanus, assembly GCA_027495735.1. Lineage (NCBI taxonomy): Eukaryota > Metazoa > Chordata > Actinopteri > Lutjaniformes > Lutjanidae > Lutjanus > Lutjanus campechanus. Next base: position 7,961 of record JAJHUR010115844.1, on the reverse strand, counting down.
AAACCCGCCATTGTAGAGGCTGGTATGTAATAGATGTTTTCTGTGTGCACCTGTGCGTACCTGTGTGTGTGCGCAAGGTGGTCCTACAGGTGTATCAACTTTATGTTACCTGAACTGTGGCTAATGGCTTTTTGTCAACCACATAGCTACATGACAGCACAGTTTATGAGATGCTGCTGAGAGCTGTTTGATCTACACTCTTATTTTTAATAAGTTGAAGTAAAAAAAAAAAAACATTTCTTCTAAGTTTTATTTCTCTCACATGATGTTCACATATTTGTTCAAATCTGTGTAAGTGAGCACTTCTCCTTTGCCAAGATAATCCATCCACCTGACAGGTGTGGCATGTAGAGATGCTAATTAAGGTGTGGTTTGGACTGGTTGCAGTTAAAGGACACTCTGAAATGTGCAGTTTGATCTTGAAGACGTTTATTATACTATGATAGTTTTCACATAGAACTACAGGTACCACATTTTTTTCTCAGGAGGGCAAAATCATGACACGCCCTACTCTGCCTCTCGTTGGCTAATACTTGTTGTTTTCATTGGTTGGCTTGGTTAGGTTTAGCCATGAAGAGTGATTTGTTAGGGTTGGGGAAGTGTTTTTTACTACACCATGTACCACCTCAAACAATCTTAGGGTCTGTACTACCATTATGACTGAAATACAGTAGCATAGACCTACACTATTCAGCAAAAGACAGTTCATGCAGGACGCAGGTTTATTCCTAATAAGATTATTTATTGTTGACTGTGTCAGCCAAACCCACACTGAGTACTGCCACTCATAACTGGATAACGTATGCATTTGCTATGTGCATGAATTTGACTTGCAGCACGCTGATATTGAAAGAAAAATAATACAGGAAAGCCAAAACTTATTTAAAATGTTTCGGAGATCTGTGGCATTTTGATTATATGTTTTTAAATTTATTTTTTTTATTTTTAAAATTTTAGGACTTTTTTTGTGCGGCAAAAGTTAGGGTAAGAATATCAGGGTATGCTAGTCAGAGGCAGAGAAGGGCAGGTCATGACTTAGCCCTCCAGGAGGAAAAAATTAGCATCTGTATCCCTATGTGAAAAAGCCATGGTTAGCTAAATAAATGTCCTTTTTCAAGATAAAACTGAAAAATGTGTGACCAGTCCAAGCCACATCTGTGCAATAATCCAGATGTTTAATCAGCATCTCTAGACGCTGCACCCATCAGGTGGATGAGTTATCCAAGCAAAGAATTGCTCACTACTGCAAACTGTAATGGATTTGTGAACAAACCTTGAGAGAAATAAACCTTTTGTGTGCACATATGAAGTCTTAGATTTTTCACTTCAACTTATGAAAATGGAGGCAAAAACAGAAGTGTTGAGTTTATAATTGTGCTGATTATAACTTCTGTGTTCCCTGCAGGTGGGATGCAGGCTCTGGGTAAACACCTCAATGGCTCCAGCCAGCGTCTGATGCAGAACTGTTTGTGGACACTCAGGAACCTGTCTGATGCTGCCACAAAGGAGGTCTGTGTCCACAAAATCAGATTTTTTTTTTTATTCCTCATAATTCATAACATGAGGAAATTTTCTGAAATCTTTCTCTTCCTGTTTCTAGGAGGGTATGGACGGCCTGCTGCAGGTGCTCGTGGGTCTACTCAGCTCAGACGACCTCAACATGCTCACTTGTGCCACAGGTATCCTGTCAAACCTCACATGCAACAACGCCCACAACAAAACTCTGGTCACCCAGAGCAATGGCGTGGAGGCACTGATCCACGCCATACTGCGTGCTGGCGAGAAGGAGGACGTGACTGAGCCTGCCGTTTGCGCTCTTCGCCACCTGACTTCACGCCACCAACAGGCTGAGGTGGCACAGAATGCTGTGAGGAAACACTACGGCATCCCCGCCATCGTCAAGCTGCTCAATCAACCCTACTACTGGCCCGTCATCAAGGTAGAGTGGAGGGAGGGGTGGAGGGATAGAATCAGCTCTGGTGAGGGTCAATGAGATTTTAAGGCCAAACAGAAGGAAAAGCTAAGTTAGTTAAAATCCAGGGACGGAACAAATTTGTCAGAACATAGTATAAAGAAAACAGAACAAAATAAAAACAAGAAAACCAGTAAAGAACATGCCAGTTTAAATATATAGAAATGAAAAGGATAAAAGGACAACATGACTTTAATGCAAGTCTACAAAAATGTGTTTCCACCGGGATGGTGAAAAGGAGGCGAGCAGGTAGAAAACAGGTGGTTAAAGGGAACATAAGTTAAGGACTATGACAGAAACACATTGACATGTTAATGGGTTTGTTCCAAAGAGAACGATGGGGAGAAGTTGACAGATGGACAGAGGGGATGGCAGGTCCGGCAGAAGGCCAGATTCTCGATCAGCCTGAAAGAGCATGAAATGCTTATGACAGCAGGAACAGTATGTTTTATAAGAACAGGATTCAGGGGACTAAATGTGTCACTTCATTTTTCTAATGGAGAAGCTTGAAGTTGTTTGTCAGCCTTGTTTTACTAACTGAACAGTAACATGACCATGTCTGTGCTTCTCCTTCTTGTCTAAAGGCTGTGGTCGGCCTCATCCGTAACCTGGCCCTGTGCCCAGAGAACCAGGCCCCTCTTAGGGACGCTGGAGCGATCCCTCGTCTGGTCAACCTGCTGCTCAAAGCCCACCAGGACGCCCAGAAACATGGTTCATCCGCCCAGCAGACATACCAGGTACATGAGGGGCTGGTTTGAAAGGATGCTTAAGATCACTGATTAATCCTGTGTGTTTTAAGGGATTTTGGAAATTATTAGCTGTGAATTGTTCATGAATTTCCGTATTTGTATTTCATCCTGCCCCTCAGGATGGAGTGAGGATGGAGGAGATTGTGGAGGGCTGCACAGGAGCTCTGCACATCCTGGCCAGAGATCCCATCAACAGAGCAGAGATCGCCAACCTGCAGACCATTCCTCTGTTTGTTCAGGTAATGGAGGAAGCCGGCGCTGTCACACTTCCTTGTCTCCGTAATTGACTTCCTCATGCTTGTTTTGTTTTTACTCATTTCCTTCCTCCTCCGTCTGCAGCTCCTTTACTCCCCAGTGGACAACGTGAAGCGTGTGGCAGCTGGCGTCCTGTGTGAGCTGGCCCTGGACAAACCCTCAGCTGAGCTCATCGACAGCGAGGGAGCATCGGCTCCTCTGATGGAGCTGCTGCACTCCAACAACGAGGGCATCGGTAAGACACCCAGATAATGCACTGCGATTAGCTTACCGTAATACAGCATTTAGTCATAGGTGGAAAGGAACAGAGTCAATTTACTCAAGTGCTGTGCTTACTGTAAGCGCAGTTTTCCAGGTACTTCAATTTACATGTCCGAGTCCATTATACTTTTACTCCACCACATTCAAAATGTCATATTACAGCCTGCATTTAAAGAATAAAATACAACCCTGAAAAAGGGTACAAACGCCTTCTCTTCTAATCTTATCTAACTGTGGCCACTTTGCGTTTTAGGTGGGTATTTTTTCTCATCACACCATTTGTGGGTTACATTGAAAATATTCAAAAAAACATATTTCTGCTCATTAGCACACATATACAAAGATGTATGTTAATTGAGCACAGTAATACTGTTAAAGGGAGTTCAATATCTTTAAAATCTTTAAAACTTTAACCTGTGGTGCAGTCGAGACTTGATCCGTTTCCCTTTCAATACAGCCTCACTCTAACACATTATTAACAAGCCTGAATGTGTCCCGATTCTTTACCCCTCAGCTACATACGCCGCAGCTGTGCTCTTCCGCATCTCCGAGGACAAGAACTCAGACTACAAGAAGCGAGTGTCTGTGGAGCTCACACACTCTCTGTTCAAACACGACGCCGCTGCCTGGGAGATGGTGAGTGTCTGGCGCCCTCCACTGCCAACACACAGCAACTGAACACTGAAGTAGATTTTTTTATTAACTTTTTTTTTTTTATTCCCTTCAGCTCTTAGGGTTTTTTGTTTACCTTTACTCATCTCTGCACCTTCATATAATGTTGATATCAGTTATAAAGTACATTCTGAGAAGCAATTGTTTTTCAACAAACTTTATCACATCATCTTTGATAATACTTGAAAGACTATTAATAATCTTTCTTTATAAAAGTGTTTTTTTTATTTGACCTTTTCCCTCTCGTGACCTCTCTGCAGGCCCACAACGCTGTCCCCATGGATGGACCATATCCAGATGGTGAGTAACTATGGCTGAAATGTGCACACACGGCACATTCCTCAGCAGCGGGTCACTCCACCACAGGGAGCAACCACAGTGCTAAAATGTTGTAATGTGCTAACAGGTTGCCTCATTGCTGCAGCTTACAGAGTCCATCTACCATCCTCATTATGTAGCAAAAGAAATTAAGTTTTCTAGGACGAGGCCTAGATTACATTGGTTTTTCAAATAAGTCACAAATATGGCTTCTTTTGTCTTATAGTGGAATACTTTACCTCAGGGCCCGATTCTGATCCCCTCTGGCTTTTCTTTGTTTTTTTTCTCGAGTCTTTTCCTCTTGATACATCACTACCTAATCCTCATTGCCAAGTCTAAAAAGTTTTCTTTCAATCAGTCTTCACCCTGGTGTGTCCTTATCTGTGTTTGAATCTTTTCTCTTAATTCCCGTCCTTTCCTTCACTTGACTTTTCTCCTTGTATGGCCTTGGTATTTTCCGTCTCCTCTCAGAGCAAAGAGACTCTAAAGGAAAAAGGATTAGCTTCTCCTCACTCTGTGATCACTGTGATCCAAAAAATGTGCCTCACATGTGAAAGGATTTCCACTAGCGTGTACACTTTTCTTATGCTTCTATCTATCATGACAGCAACAGAAGATAAAACAAGCACAAGGGAAGTTAAATGACAAACAAACTTGGCCGAGCGTGTAACTAGTTTAACAAATGTTATCTGTTGCAGAGCTGGATGGTACTTTCCAAGGATACGGAGGGTATGCAGGTGATATGCCCATGGACGGCATGGAAGGAGGTATGATGCCAGATGAATACCAGGGCAGCGTAGCCTACGACAGACAAGTGTACCCTGAGTACTAAAGGTCAGTACATGCAAATGTTACCTCAACCAATCAGGATTCATCCATTAATCATCCAGTCAGCAGGAGTTTAACACTCAAAAATTCAACTGATTATCAGGAGCCAATCCTTCAACACAACATTATTCTCTCAAATTATCACTAACAACAATAATCATAATTGATATAAAAATGTGTTTATCTATAGAAATAACTGCCCCTCCATTTTTTGTATATTTCAAACAGGTTTGCCCCGTATCCTCTTGAATCTCATAGGTTGCCCTTTAACATCGCACATTATTTTTCTATAATTGTTTTATTGAAGGTGAATGCTTGGATTTCAAGTCAATTAATATACATTTTTATTATTTTCTTTTCCTCGTTATTAATCTCTTTAAGCAACAGACTGCTGTCTTTTTTTTAAAACAGAGGCTTAAGATTATGTAGCACGGCAGGCACACGAGTACATGGTACAAGATTCAAGAGTAGTGATAACATTCAGCAGTACAATATAAAAGTATTTACAAAATAAAATATGAGAGTAGATTAAATCCATGTCATGGAAGACATGAGCATTAAAAATAACTTTAAAATGAAATAAATACATGTAAAAAAAAAAAATAGATTAAAAAATTCAGAGTATAGGGCAATAGAAAAAGTATTTATGCTCTCTGGGTTTTTTTTAAATAAACCATCCACTCAACTCCAGGATGGAAAGAAAAACACATTTCTGTTTGTAAATTAAGACTTTGAGCAACAAAATGAGTTCTTTGACAACATGCTCTATAGATTTGTTACTTTTAAATGTGGAAGTAAGAAATGATTTCTGAGGCTAAAGGGATAGGTAGTATTAGTGGTATTTAAGAAACATGGGAATTTAAATGAGATCAGTTACAGTATTTTACATTTGAAAAAGAATAAAAGAACAAATGTTTCTTCAGCATGTCCAGAGTAAGATCGGGTGTTATTTATATCCACATACTGTATATGGACATGAAAAAAAACAGTGGATGAATGTTATGCAGAATTTTGAAATGAACTTCTTTGACCTTAATAGGAAGCTTGAAATCTGTTTATTTCACAAGTGGAGTAAAAAGGAGTAACTTTAGAACAGCTCACACACAAACAGAAATGTCTCTCTTATGAAATAAAAGTTAAAAAAAACAAAACAGATTGAACTTGGTCGTGGTCATGTTGGAGCCCATCTACATCTTTTGTTATTTTTTAAAATATGAGCCAGACCTCTAGTGGCAGAACTCAGATACTGTTTGTTTAAAGTCTGATGTTTCTTTTCTGAAACTTAACAACTTTTAAGTAACCAGTCTGTGGAAGAGTTGTGCTTGAGATACACGTTGAAGTTGTTTTTCTCATCGTGCCTTTTTCTTCTTCTTACAGATCCCGAAGAGAAAAAAAGGTGAAAAAAAGGAAGCGGAGGAGCTGACATGCGATGTAACGGGACAAAGAAGAGAATATAGTCGTCAGTAGAGATTATTCCCTCTGCTCCCAGCCTGATGTAATATATGCAATTATCACTGAGTACGGGACTCATAATCTTAACAGGGCTCAACTTTGTTTTATAGCATAATTTTGCTGATTATAATTCTGACAGTGACGATGCTTGTAGGTTTCTGTTAGAGAACTTTTTAAAAGTGTGCGTGTGCATGTGAGTATGTGTGTGTGTGTGCGTGTGTGTATTTACGCTTTTGGGTGGGTATTCTATGCCAAAGAGATTTTATTTTGTGATGATAATCATGTAGCTTCCTTTTTTTTTTTAAGAAAAAGAAAAAAAAAAGAGGATAATAGTTGAAAACACTGCCAGAGGTGGCTCAACGTGCACGGTGCACCTGCTCACCGCTCTGTTTCTTTCTTAACGCCTTTGTAACAGACACTGCTGTCTATGCTGTAGTTTTGACACTATATACTGTCAACTTTCTTCCACTGTGACCCAACACTTAAAGGGTAATTTCTGTGTTTCTCAACCTGGACCCTATTTTCTCATGTTTTTGTGTCTCAGTGACCAGTGGGGAGAACAATTTTTGAAATTGGTCCAGTATTGTGGGAGAACACTGCAGCTGACGGAGATGAAACTAAGTTACTCCTCCCAGGTACCTGCATGCGCACCATCGAAATAAGCCCACTGAAAGTGCTTATTTATGCTGCTGACAGGCTCAAATTTTTTATTTCAAGTGTCTAACAATGTAATGGAAACGACCATAACAGAGAGAGCCCTACTTTTTTTTTTTTTAAAGAATAAGATACCAGAAACAGCTGTTGCATCATTCTCCTCAAAGCCACCAGACTCCATTGACAAAAACACTAATTTTTCCACTGCCTCCATCAGTTCTTAACCCTTTAAAACACTAAACATCTCACAATAACACAAACTAACTGATGGAGGCAGCGTGAGACCACAGAGACAGCTTTAAAGCGATATTCCACTCTGTGAGAATAATCCATTTTGTATGTACTCACCACTATGCCGATGTGATGATGGGTGAAGGTCTTCACTAAACAATCCTATAGTCCTATAGTTTTAGGAGAAACAGGGTAGCAGCCTCATCCAGTACAATGGCAGAGATCGGTGACCACGGATAAAAACAGGCTAAAAATAGAACACAAAACAAACACAAAATGTCTCCATCCTGCTTGTGTGGTGTAATCCAAGTGTCCGCAAGCCGCAACGTTAAAAATTAACCGCAAAAGACGCCATTTTTTGTTTTGTGTGCCATTTTTAACATTTTATCCGTGGCCACCATTCACTGCCATTGTACTGGATGAGGCTGCTACCCTGTTTCTCCTAAAACTCCAGGATTGTTTTGTGAACTGAAGACCTTCACCCATCATCACATCGGCATAGTGGTGAGTACATACTGAGTGGGTTATTCTCACAGAGTGGAATATCGCTTTAATGTGTTTTGTCAGTG